>APFE031053698.1:137398-149417 GCA_000404065.3 Pinus taeda
AATGTGTGGGGAAACCCTTTGATCAAATCTTCTTTTATCTTCAATAATTCAGCAGAGAGAAATAGTACAATAAATATTATTCATATCAGCAGTAGCAAACCCTAGATCAGCAGCATCAACATTAGCAGCTTCATCATCAAACTAGGGCAGACGATATCTCACAAACCGACCATCGGATTAGCTTGATTCCACCACCAAAAGTTGTGGCTTTTAGAGGAGGTTCAGATGAACCTACAACGCAGTTCATACGAGGAGATATTCTAGTCCATGCAAGTCAAATTTCACTTTTGCAGTTGCAGCTTCAGTTTCAGCAGCTTCCTTCAAACTAGGGCAGTCGATATCTTGCAAACCGTCCATCGGATTGACTTGATTCCACCACCAAAAGTTGCGGCTTTCAAAGGAGGTTCAGATGAACCTATAGCGTAGTTCAGATGAGGACATCTTCTAGTTCACGCAGGTCAAACTTTACTTCTGCAGTTGTAGCTTCAATTTCAGTAGCTTCCGGCTTCACATGTGTCAGGGAGAGACCTTTTTCTGCGTAGTAGAGAAGAGACTCTTTTCTGCATAGTAGAGAGAGAGAGACGTGATGAGCTAAGTGAGTCCAAATGAGGAAAAGTCCTTCTATATTTATACACAACGTTGGTGTGTGAATAGATGCGACTGTTGGGCTTCTGAGCCTACATGAGTTGTAGGTCGGCTTGATAATAATTCCATAATCAAAATAAATTCATATCCCCATGAATACTCATAGGAATCCGATGATCTTTATATCAATCCTACACCTCTCGACGAGAGGAATCTAATAAACATATTATCGACCATGAATAAGATGACCCACATGAAGTTTTGCCCTAGTTGCCAATTTTAACATAAAATATAACTATCATGGTAGGAATCACTAAGAAGCATGATAGGATGCATCATGGCATCATAAAAGAATACAATTGAAAGCAAGAGCTCATGACATCATAAAAGAGCATACAAGATAGGCAATCACCTATAAAAGGATATAGCTCTTGGTAACCTCATTAAAAACATAAGTAGTACTTATGGAAGAAGAAAGTCATCTAGTCTAAAGCTCATCATACAACATTCAAAAGGAGCATTTGCAAGATGAGGATGATCATGATCCTCTAATGGAATCTTAATTAGAAGATTCACCGATTGAAAGAAGAATGTGTTTCATCAAGAATTCCAATTTGTAGGGAATACTTGGAATGATGGTGTGATGACAAAATGAAGGTGGTCAGGATGATTGATTTACATTCAATCAAGGAAGCTACCAAAGGAAGTCTAGATGACCAAAAGAAAAAAATGAGATATGTATATATTTAGATAATCCTGAGTCATTCATATGGTTGCAAGGATAAATGCTCTACCTTGTGAGCATGATCAAAAGAAGGGTTCTCCTCCTTTGGAAGAATGCATGAAGGCATGGTTCACACATTAACTAGATAAAATCAACATAATATGTCCTCATATGAAATGTGAGGTGGTTGACAAAATTGAAGGAACTACGATTGGAAGTTCCTGGGAAGAAATGTGTGAATAAAGAAAGGAAGAGATCATGAAAATGCAACTATGGAGAGGGAAATCGACATCCAAGGACTCAAATTTTGACTATGATATCTCCATGAGAAAGATATGAAGATTCTGATAAAGTCTGGAAAACAAAGAGACCCTTGACATTGTATATCTATTGGAGATGTGTCAATTTATATGCAGGATGTTGATGCAAATAGGAAGATGTCATGATGAAAGACCATCACAAAAGTAATCTTGATTTAATGATTCACTTTCAATTTTTGAGCAAATATCTGGATGGGACGATGGAGGGATGCCAAGGAAAGAGTTGTAGATGTCATCTACAAATAATATTCATGTGGTAGGATGAAAGGTCCTGAAGGAAACATGATAGGAAGAAGGTAGCAAGGCATGAAGGAAGGCCAAATATGGACTAATGGATCACTTTCCGATGAAAAGAAGGATGACATCACTGACATAATTCCTGAATGAAAGTGATGGATGGTCTGTGCTCTACAAGAAGTCCCAAAAAGGTGTAGGCTCCATATCAAAGAAGAAACTTGTGATATCGAAGAAAGGAGTCCTACCAGCAATTGTTTGTCCCATGATCTCCACCTAAAAGAGTTGCTAGAAGCAATTCCCTAGTCAAGAGGGAGCTTGGGTACATTCCTTCATTGGAATGGGTATATCCTCCCTAGTTAAGAGTGAGAGATAGACACATCATTCTTGTCTTCACTTGGGAATATAGAATGGAGGATTGGGTAAGCATTTGGCATCTGATACTCTTTGAATATGTGATAGGGCATATAAGACAAGAGTAGTCGTAGGGACCAATATTCTTTGAGGACTGGGAATCCAAGATAAGAATAGTCCTGGTGGAACATACTTTGAGAGAACCTGGGTGGGGTATGTTCCGAGAGAGACAATGATGAGAGTGTCTGTAAATCATTGGTCTCGCCAACATTGTGCTCTAATATTTTGGAGAGATAGAGAGGTTAGTCAATGCCTTGCTATGTGACAATGATGGATGATATGATGCTATACAGATGAATTACCAATCTGACTCTTCTTATGAGAATTCTTCAGATTGAGAATGTCCAAGTACCTTGTATGGATAATGAATACCTCCCTAGTTAAGAGGGGGTGTTGAAATATGTAACTAGGTTCAGTCTTCACAATGACATGTAATTATGATTTTATGTAATTAACGTAAAAAAGGAAAATAAAATTATTTTATGCTTGAGACATGGGTTTCATGCTCAAGGAATTTTATTTTATAGATGAAGCTCCCATTTTGAGCTATTAGGTTTGGTCATTAAGTCATAAAGTCATTTAAGTCATTGTCATGTATGGAAGACCCTTTTTGGGCATGTTACATATTGTAAAAGAGAATTTATTTGAGTCCTAAACCCTCCAAGATCTCATCACAAGCACTCATTCAAGTCGACCTTCCAAAGAAGCTAGAGATTGTTCTAGAAGGATAAGTCGGCCTAGACACAAGCACAAATCGGCTTATTATGTATGGATAGACTACTATATAAAGGATGAGTCAGACTCACTTTAAGAGCATCCAATCAAGCATCTGAAATCCAAGAAGTGCGAGAACCACTAGATGGAAACCTCTCATCCAACGAAGGGAAAGAGAGGAAGAGAGAAGAATTTTTGGCATTGTTTTTGGGTCATCTTCCTCACACATGACATAAATTAGGGGTTCTGTAGTAAGGTCATATCAGTCCTTGAAGAAGCCAAGAAAGAGGTCAGTAAACTAGGATTCTTGCTAGCCGAGATCACAAAGGGAAGTCTTCAAGTCAAGCAAAGAAGCAAAGAATCATCAAACTCCTCCAATCAGCTCACATGTGCAAAATTGTAGCGGTTGCAGGTAGACTAAGAATTGTAGGACTGTGGAAAGAGGCTGAATTTCAGAGAAGTCGAGAATAGAGGTATAAGAAGTCAATTTGACTAGTGTTGACTTGGAAAAGAAGGAGAAGTTGTTCAAAATGTATTGTGACTTAGTCTTGGAGAGGTTGTCAGGTCAAGGATCTTGGTCTTGGAATTCATCACTTGAAGATTCTATAAGAAGAAGAATTCGTTTGGGTTTTCCTCTCCAATTCGAGAGGTTTTGGCCCTAGTTGATCGACTACATCTTGTGTCCCTTGTCTCATTGTTGTTCATATTTTTATGGTTGTTTGATGCAAAGAACGCTATAATAATCAAGTTGACGAAGAATCTAATCAAAAGAAGTAGAAAGTATTCATAAGCAGTTATCATTTCTAGATAGATCACCTTTTGTCTTTGCCCTAGATTTCTCAACACTACTGCTATCACTGTCATTGTTGTTGACTAGTGCCTTTGGAGAGTCAATCTGCAACTTGTACAACCTATTTCTATGGACTCCAATCAACCTCACCTTCTTCCAGTTTCGGTGTTTGATGAACACCTTCTTCCCTACAAAGTAGACATCATATCCCTTATCCTGTAGCTGGGACACTGAAATTAGGTTCATACTCAAGTCGGGCACATGCAACACATTTATAACATTGGTGCTTGCTTCTAACTCCCTCTAAATCTTGATGGTACCTACTCCAACTGGAGTACATTTACACTTGTTTCCCATCTAAATCTGGAAGTCCATTTACTCCTCCTTATCGCTGGAGAAGAATTCTCTAATTCTAGTCATATGAGTTGACGTTCCACTGTCTATGTACTAGAATCCCTATGAAATTGAGCTAGAGAGGCAAGCTATCTGAGTGAATTCATCCTCCAATCTGGAACACAAATTTGTAGCCTCATGAATGTTGAATCTCTCTATGGCCATACTAGAGAAAATTGATATTTTTACTAGAGAAGTCCTAGGTATAATTTTTGTGTGCTTTTCTCTTCCTTCCCAACACAGATTTGCAACTACACCCTTGCTTCAAATATTTTGTGCCGAAATCTACTCTGCGAATCAACGAATCTACTCACTAGAACTACTCCCTGGCAACCACACCACCTGCAAACTCTGCTTTGAGGCTATTCGAACTTTCCCTTCAAACTAGATCTGGAAATTTAATCTTCTACCTTTGCAATTCGCACCCCTAGTTTGGCTTGCGTAGATCTAAACCCTGTGCTTCAGATCTCCCTCTAAAATTGCACGATATGCCAATCTTTTGCCTCTGTGCATAAGATCTGATAAACAATGCTCTGATACTATGTGAAATTTCCTTGAAATTGCAGCAACTGGAGTTTATTCTTCTAACTAATTAGTAGTTTATTTGCTTTATGAAAAATAATGAATAAATCAAATTGCAATTCTTCAAAATAAAAAATATTTTGTGTAAGTAAAATCAAGAGCTGAGAAATAGATGCACACACATAAAAATCGACACAACTATTTTGGACTAAAAGTCCTCGGAAAAATCCCAAAGGGAAAACAGTGCAGAAGATGAGGGTTTATTTTTATTATTATGCAACAAATTGAAGAGTACAATAATCTGGATGCCCAACTAGCAACCCTTTGGCAATCATACTGGCAAAATATTTGAAGATTTTCTCTCTCTGCAATCAAATCAACCTCTACTGGCTTACTCGAACCCCACATTGGCATACTTACTCTGCCTAGAATTCGCACTATTGGCTCTGGGTGATACACACAACCTCGATTCTACCTCCAACTAGGTCATCTAGCCTCCCTCTAGCTCTGGAAAATTTTCACTCTGCCTTCCAAACTCAGATTTGACCTCCACAACTGAAATGAATGATTTTCGGTAACTCACTCTGTTGGACTAGCTAACTCGCACTGCCTGGACGACTCTCTATACAAAAGATTTCAGCCTCCCTTTTCCTGCCTCTCTGACACTAGAAAATTGCTGGGAAATTCTCTGAAATCCTGCTCTCCTGATCCCTCTCTTCGATGCTCTCCCTCTGGCTCAAACTGTGCCCTCACTAAATTTGTGAACTAGGTAGCTTGATCTGCCAAGATGACTGATGCTCTCACAACTCTCTCTCTCCATTCCATTGGGTTGCTCTTATATTCTCTCATTGAGACTTCAATGGCTAAGATTAAATCTCCATCAAAGGTTAAGATCAATTAGACTTCATCAATAGAAGTCTCTAGAGAAATCTCGAACATCCTTAATTAAGTAAATTTAATTAACCAACTTTCTTAAGTTAGACTTAAGAAATAATTTAATTATTGGATAATTTATTTAATCAAGGTGTTTCAGAGCCATATCTCACAAAACCATTTATGGGTTATAAATCATGTTTTCCTTAGCCCTTAGCACCATCTGAGACTAGAACACCTATCTAACACTGCCACCGTAAACAAACAAACAAACAAACAAAAAACTAACATATGCTTTGGTATCTGCAGGGGATAATGGATTATGATCTAGACTATGTTCAGGGGGATGGAGTTAGATTGACTATCTACAAAGACTCAGATAGGGTAGGGTGTGCTAGTGATCGAAAAAGCACTTATGGATGTTGCTTCATATTGGGTTCAATAGTTGTGTCATGGTTCAATAAGAAGCGACATTTGTTGGAACTGAGTTTTGTTGAGGCAGAGTATATGGTAGGTAGTCATGCCAGTTGTGAGGCATTTTAGCTTTGCAAGTCGTTGGTGGATTTATTTGGTGAATAGTTGAGGCCTATCATGATCAACTGTGATAATCATAGTTGCATTGAACACACGAGGAATTCAGTTTTTCATGACAGATAAAACAAATAGAGATCAAATACTAATTCATCCATGACTATGTTTAGAAAGGAGCAGTACAACTTGAGAATATATCTATTGATGAGCAGGTCGTCGACATTCTCACCAAGTCCTTGCCAAGGGGCAAGCATGTGTACTTTAGAGACAAAATGGGAGTGGTAAGAAACACTTTCCTCGGTAAGAGGGAGTGTTAGAAAAGTGTACCAAGGAAAAGTGTTTCCTAAGGCATGGTGTCTTGCTAGGAAAAGGTGTCCAACATGACCCCTTGACTTAGCCTTATGAGAAATAAAGTTTAAATGAATTTATAAGCATTAAAGTCATAAAGTGACTTTTTGGTCTAATTAATGAAAAAGGAAATGAGGGGATAAAGTGACTATATGAGTAATAAATATTATGTGACTTAAGTGGGTCAATGAGAGATTATATCTCCACCCTTGATCTTAATGGCCAAGATTAAATCTCATCCATTAGATATTAGGGTTTTCTTATGAGAAGACAAAAGGTTAAGGAAGGGGAAGAGACACTAATTTTTCTTCATGGGTTTTGGAGAAAAGGAGAGAGAGCACACAAGAGGAGTTGAGTGTGAATCTACAGCGACCAGGAGGTATGAATCCCAAGGAGGACATGGTTTCTTAGGAATATTTAGCACAAAAATCGAGGCGCGTTACTCAATAATTGGACAACAAGAGAACACGAATTTCGAGGTTTAGTAGATAAATCGAGGAGGGTGTTGTGCATTAATTTCTTAGGTCATGTTACTACTCAAACTACCAGGGGTCCTAGGAGGGATCCTATAGAGAAACTACTAGGTCAAGGGGAAAAAATGGAGTGATAGCGCATTGTCACCTCAGCTAAGGCTCCCTGCTCTTTATGGAATTTCACCAATGGGAGGAGTCCAATATGACAGGAATCACAAGAATGGATGGATCAATGATAAGATATGGGGTGATTCCTAAAGCCTATTCACAAGAGAGACACAATTGAATAGCTCACATGCTTTGAAAGTAAGGTGATATGCTCTCTAGGAAAGGCTTAGAGGATACTTGAGCCTAGGTTTTGAGGATATGCCTTAACAAGAGACTTCCTAGACTTAAGGATCCTTGTGGAGAAGTGAATTCTATGTGATCCTTGTGGAATTTGAGTTGTAGAGTTGTGGAACCACAGAAAACCCAAGTGGACCCAAACTAGGTCAAGGGTATGGAGTTGATCAACCAAGGAGGGTGTTGACCTAATGAGGGAAGAGAATAGGATCAAAGGACTAATTTTCTTTTGAGAGTTGAATGCAATGATCCAAATGAGGACACCAACCCAAATCAACCTAGGGCAAGAATTGGTCTTGTGCTAGGGATTGTTATATCTCGGGATTCCACTGTCAGATTTTCTTGAAACATGAAGGACCTCTAGAGATAACTCTAGCGCAATAGTGGACGAAATCGAGGTGTTTGCACGGATAGAAAGGAATTCGATTGATGTCCTAGATGATCTATTAGGGCTAGGCCTAGAAGGAGAGGAAAGAGGCAAGAAAAATAATCTTTTAAGTGACCACTAGTGGTTGGATCAGTGCCTTGCCTTTGGGAGAGATGGAGTCAAGGTGAATTTGTAATTTGGAGAGACTATACCCAATCAAGGATACTTCTAAGCAATTTCGCATGGAAATTAGGGCATGAGCGGCTACCAGAAGATTTTATACTTCAATGTGCAAGAATTGATGACTTATTAAGGTGTATTCAATGGAGATTAACCTCTAGGAACATTCATTCATTATACATGCCACATGTAACATATGCAGCACTATAATAGATAAAAAAATTCCACAATTTCGCTTAACTTAGAGGCAATTGCAAACCTAGATAGCGAAAATCCTAGCAACATTCATGTGACAAGATAAAAGTGAAGAATAGACATGAAAAGAGCACTTACATGTACAAAGAGTATACCCAATCTTCAAATCAAGACAAATTTGAAGCTCCAAGATCTAGAAAATAGTATCCAAACATCAAAATTCATCCATGAACCAAACTCGTCCTCCAAAAGGGAATGCGAAATTCTCACAAGAGCTACTAATCCCAAAAAAGTGATGATGAGAGGAATGAATAAGTCTCATCAATTTATATCCTCTCTAAAGAGTTCGATTTTCCTAATTAGGCCTAATTAAGCCCCAAATAATAAAATAATGTGCAATAATAACATCCCTTGTTGACAAGCCCGTTAAGATAGCTCAATAACATAAAAAGGAAGCTTCTCAAGAGGGTGGAATAATCAACATAATGAGTCATTGGGCCATTGAGAAGGCCTAATGAAGTCCAAAGCGTGTTATGCTGAGAAAATGGACTCCAAACATATTGGATAAGGAGTTGGCCCCTTGATATCGAAGCAAGTCACATGTGGTGTCCCCAAGTGGGTGTGTGGGCACTACGACATCCTCATTGGTCTCCAAATAGGTCAATAATGCTTGTAAACCATCTGTAAAGCCTAAGATGATGACATAATTCCTCCCTTTGTTTCCTGTAGTGAGACACATCCTCATCTGGACCCTGGAACTTCTGCCAAGTGTGTGGTACAAGTGTGGAGCCGCCTGGGCATGGTGGTCTAGGTGCATCATCCTCATCTAAAAGATGGAACACGAGCATTCACTAAATGGTGTGGGGATCCATTAAGTACTCTTTGCTATGGTGGAGGTCCATGGCTCTCAACGCTCACCCTACAAGTGCCAATGTGGCCCTTTAAAGGGTTTGGACCCTGTATAGAGAGACCAAACCCTAAATGGAGACCCACCTGCAATCCTGCATAAGATCCATTGTGTCCCATTTCCCTCCAATACAAAAATCATTAAAGTAATAAAGTAAAAGGGCTTACAAATCATGGAATCAAGTGAGCAATTCATGGTGGCATGCCCTTCCATTGGCATGTACAGGTGTCTCCAGGATCAATAAAGGGGTCAACCAAGGATCCTATTAGGTGGTTTCAGCCTTTAAAGGGGGTGACATGTCCATGGTACATCCATCAATGGTAGTTGGCATGTGTATAGTGATGGAACGAAGTGGGGATCAGGGGAAGGATCTAGGTCACATGTCATGGTATAAGGGTAGCTATAATGAGGGAAGCCCACACTTGGCTATATGAGTGTAAGAGGGAGAAAATCATGGTACATGAGTTACCCCGACCTTTTTTTTCTGCCCTTCTTCGTATGCCTTTTGCTTTTAATTGGTTTCTTCATAACTACTCGAGGCTCGAGGGGATGAGAGCATGATGTGTAGGATATAGCAGTAAATACTAGGTACCCCTTTTTAAGGTGGGGTATTTCATTGCCCACCAGGGGTTGGGACAATCATGAGTTCCTTAATGTGGAGGGGGCTCATCTAGGGCCCATAGGAATCAGGGCAATGGCCATAAATAAGGGGTAGAGCTCATGTTTGGCTTTTCCCTACGTGCTAAATTTGTATGTCCCGACCGTCTTTTGCATTTTGTTGTACATTTCTTGTTGAGAGTGGCCAAATTATGCTTTTCCTTGTTTTTTTGGCTACATCAACCTCTGGGGCATCGTTTCAAGCCCAACCCAAAGAATGGACAAAGGGAAAGGGAGGCTAAACCTATGTGGACCCAGTGACTCGAATGGGAAAAGTGATGAATGGGGTTAAATTTAGCAGAGGGAAGTGATGTATATGGTGTCGGGAAATGGGACCACACAACCAAAATCGAGATTTCCCATGTAGTGTCAGTCCTAAAGCTAGTGTCCAGTAAAGGAGATCCCACGGGACTGGGATACAAGGCCAACCACTAAATTGGGCAGAGAAGACAAGAGTAGAAACCTAGCCCACTCCTTCCATTGAATCCCCCCACCAATCCATGCCCAAAAGTATCCGTGATAAGTAAGAAAAACCACTCAACTACACCAATGAAAAGCCATACCTTCAGGGTCGAGAGGCCCACCTTCAAAATACAATCATAACAGATGGGCGAGGGACCACATGGCTAGCTCAGGTGGCGGAGACAATGGCGCATCAAGTTATCTAGTGGCTACAAGGGGTTGTTGGCTTTCGGTTGAAAACCATCTAGGAGAAAATCTTCTCCTATGCATACTACCCACAGGTAGTGGGTTACAGGTCATATAACAAGAGAACAACACAAATTTCGAGGAGTTGGGCATAATTTGAGGGAATTTATACTGCATTAATTGCAACCTATAGTTGGCACAATTTTAGAGGACTTGGACATGAGTTTCTAGGAGATTTCAATAATATTAAGTAGGAGGAATTTTAAGGGCAAGAGGCTCCTTCTATATGCTATCGAAGGCCACCTTATTCCTCATGTTTCAAGGAAGAGTTATGCCTTTGAGATGTGGGAAACCTTAATTAAACTCTTCCAAAGAACTAATGAGAATAGAAAAATGGTGTTGAGGGAAAAGCTAGGGAAAACCAAGATGAAAAAAACTAACACATTTTCCTCATACCTCACCAAGATTACTCAAGTGAGACATGAGTTGGCAGCCATGGGAGAAACCATATCTAATGAGCAATTGGTTAAATCAACCATGAGTGGTTTTACAAAGAGTTGGGACACCTTCATTGATGGAATAGTACCAATGAGCATCTTCCAGATTGGGGAAGAATGTGGGATGATTTCTATTAAGAGAAGATAAGGTGGAATGCCAAGAGTGGAGGACAGTGTGGTGGGGGAGATAAGGAGAATGTTTCTCTTGCGGCACAGGGAAAGAAGAAGGCCGAGAAGGGTTCCACGAGTGGGACAAAGCAGAAAGGTAAATAGAAGAGAAGGAGAAGGATATGAGCAAAGTGAGATGATTTGCTTGCCAAAAGATGGGACACTATGTTGTCATGTGTCCTAATAAAAAGAAGAAGACAGTTGCAACTTGACCAAATGTGGATGAGTTTTCCACTAACTTTGAGAGAGAGTTCTCCTTGTTGGTGAGTCTTGCCACTAGTTACACACCTTCTAGCATATGGTACATTTACAATGGTGTAGGTTTTAACCCTGTATAGAAATTACCTGCATACGAATTCTAAGAACAAAAAATAAATATTGCGAGAGCATAACACATAAAACACATTTACACAGAGATTTTCCCCTGGATCAACCATGTGTGAAAACCATGCACAAAACCATAGGTAGGTCTGCCCCAACCTAATATAGGGTCCAAAAAAAAATTTCCCCAGGGTGTTGCCCTGGACCCCATAGAGGGGGGCTACCCGACCCCTCAAACATCCTATGACCCCCCCATTGCACAACGAAAGGGGGGCTCCGCCCCCCCCTCTAACCCCCTGGTTAACTATGTAGGCTAGTCGTGGAAAAAATATAACACAACCCAACATTCTCCCACTTGTTGTTTTCTTTCCACATGGGGCCACAGGAGAGCTTAGTCATTTATCCAGCCCTGCAATGCCCATTGTTTCTCTACACCAAGAAAACTTCTCAAAGCTCACAGATTTTGTCAATGCATCTGCAGTATTCTTCAAAGTGTCCACCTTTACCAGCAACACCTTTTTGTCTTCTATCATATCCCACACAAAGTGATACTGAACATCAATGTCCTTTGTCTTTGAATGATAAGGAGGGTTCTTTGCCAAGAAAATTGCAATTTGGCTGTCGTAGTATATCCTTATAGCTCCCTATAGTAACCCCATACTTGAACACAATCTCTGAAACCAAACTACTTCCTTCCTTACATGAGTGGCTGCCATGTATTCTGCCTTTGTAGTTGATAGTGCCACTACAGATTGTTTCTTACTCATCCAACTGACTGCACCTTCAAATAGGTTAAACACATACCCACTTGTATAT
>APFE031053698.1:153547-166283 GCA_000404065.3 Pinus taeda
TTTAACCCCGTACAGAAATTACCTGCATACGAATTCTAAATCACAAGAAAATAAAAAATGCGAGAGCATAACCATAAAACACATATACACAAAGATTTCCCACTGGATCTCAAAACCGAGACTACCAGCTTGATTTTTCATTATGTTCCTTTCAATGTTACAATACATATATATACATGTCGAAGCATCCAATACCATGGACCGAAAACCATCGCGTCCAAAACCATGTGCAAAAACCATGCACAAAACCATTGGTAGGTCCGCCCAACCTAATATAGGGTCCAAAAAAAATTCCCCCGGGGCGCTGCCCCGAACCCCGTAGAGGGGGGCTACCCGCCCTCGTCTACCCCCTTGTGACCCTCCCATTGCACAATCAACGCAACGAAGAGGGGGGGCTCTGTCCCCCCAGTTAACTACGTAGGCTAGTCGTGGAAAGAATATAACACAACCCAACAAGTGGACCTTCACGCCATATGACATGTTTGAAGTAGCACTTTACGAGTCTTATGGATAGAGATAGATTTGGAGGTAGTGCTTGGCGATGATTCTAGTATGAGGACTAACGGTATTGGGATTGCATCCATTCAGAGGGAGTCACAGCCTCCATTGAGAGTGAAGTAGATCTTATATGTTCCAAGGTTGAAGAAGACCTTGATATTAGTGTCCACTATTGAGGACAAGGGATATGAGGTGATATTTCATGATGGAGAGGTTCTCATGTATCCCAGGGGATCCAATATCACTTTGGCCAAAGTTATTGGAGTCTGCCATGGGAAGCTATACAGGTTCATGTTTCAACCTACTAGAACAATGGTTTTGACCACCAGTAGCAATGATCTGTGTGAGTTATGGCACAGGAGGAGGACCCACTTGCACCATGGGGCTATGAGGATATTGAGGGGGATTGTTACAAGACTATCAAAGTTGAGAACATCGGGATGTGTGTAGGGGTGTGCTTTGGGAAATTACGTGTGTGGTACTATGTCTTTAGTGTCATTGAGCATATATGAGTACTATGTCACCTTTATTGATGACTTCTCCAGGAAGACCCAGATTTTCTTCATGAAGACCAAGGGTGAGATATTCAAGAGGTTGCACGAGTTTAAGGCTCTTGTGGAGAAGCAAACAGACAAGAAGATCAAGGTCTTGAGATCCAACAATGGGGGCGAGTATGTTAGTTTTTGTAACTCGAACAAGTGTTCTAGTCTTAGATTATGTCTACAAGGCTAAGGAACACATTTTCTCCAATACCTAGAATTGGTTCCATGAGAAAATGCCTTAATTAGATTAAATTAAGCAGTTAATTAACTTTTCCTAAATCTAACTTAGGGAGATAGCTTAATTAAACAAATATTAATTGGGGTAAATCGGTTTTCATCTAGAGACTTCCAGAGAAGTCACTTGATGGGGTCAAGATGATCTTAGCCATCGATCAAGATTAAATCATGCATGTTGATTTATGAATGAGAGATTATAAGAGGAAATCGATGGGCATTTGGAGAACACGAATGAGACACAAGTTGTAGTGATAGTAAGGGCACAAAGGCAACGCAGGGACATCAGTAGCAGGGGTTTCAGTAGAGATTACCAGAGAGAATCTTCAAGTGATTTCCAGGGAGAGTTGGAGATCAATTTTTCTGCAGTGGAAGACCAATTTTCCAATGGTGCAAATTGCTCAAGCAGGGGGTGCGAATTTCCCTAGCAAGTGGTGTGAATTGCTAAGTGTGTTTGAAGTGTCGAAGTAAGAAAAAATTGTAGGAGAGATTAATTTTCACGGGAATATTGATTTGCCAAAGGAGGTCGAATTTCCAGAGGGAGGCCGATTATTTCTCAATAGTGCGATTTTCCAGAGAGAGGCCACACGTGTGAGCCAGTTTGAGTAGCCAGAGAGGATGAATTGCTCAGAGGAGACAGAGTTGATTCCTGAAGTTGACATCGACCAGCAGAAGTCAAGAAAATTATTTTTCTGGAGGTTTTCCATCTTACGTCAACCAGTTCTAATATTTTTTGTTGAAGAATTTTAATAATAAAACCCTCATCTATAAACTGGTTTTCCCTTTAGGGTTTTCCCAGGGACAATTGTTCGAAAATACTAGTGTTCATTATTTGTGTGTGTGCATAATTTTCTCAATTCCTATGGTTTTTTATTTTTAGTGAAGTTGAAGTTGTGCTTTATTCAGTATTTGCCACAAGTATTTTGCAGTTGAAAAATAATCAGAAAAGATAGGAGAATAATAACTAGTAATTTCAACTGTAAATTAAAATTTCACGTGGTATCAAAGTGGATTTGAGGGCAAAAGGAAGATTTGCACAGGCACAAGAAGAGAATCACACTAGGGTTTTAACCTAGTTTTAGTTCTTCATTTTATTTCTCCAGATTATTTGAGTTCGCAAAATTTCCATATTATTTCCAAAGATGGTTGCAACAGGATTGAGAGATCAGGACAGGTTAAATGGAGCCTCAAATTATGGTGTGTGGAAGGCTAGGATATGTTCTTGTTGGACGAATTTGTCCTGAAGGAGTTTGCTACAACAACTATTGTTGTACTAGTAAATCCCATCCATTTACATGAGTATAGAAGGGATAGTTCCAAAGCAAAAAGGATGATTTTTGATGGAGTCAGGGATCATATTGTTCCACATCTTGCTGAGAAAGGGACAACAAAGGAAATGTGGGATACCATCATGAAACTGTACCAAGATCCTTTAGAAAATAGGAAAATGATCCTCAAGGAGAAGTTGAGGACCATCAAGCAAAACAAGGGGGAAGACACCACTTCTTATCTCACGAGAGTTCAGTCTGTTAGAGATGAACTAGTTGCAGTTGGAGAGAAGTCAAGTGATGATGATCTATTGTGTATAGCACTAAATGGGTTCTCCAAGGAATGGCGAATGTTCATCTAGGTGAGACAAGCTTTCAGATTGGGATCTCTTGTGGAGTGACTTCACTCAAGAGGAGCTTAGGCTCAACGTAGTCAAGGGCACCAGTAGCAGTGGCAAGGCACCAAAGGTTGAGAGAGCACAGGAGAATGTTGCCTTAGCAGGGAAAGGAAAAGTGAAGAAGGGGTCCAGCAAAGGACCTAGCTCAAAAGGAGAGAAGAGCAAGAAGAAGGACCTATCAAATGTCAAGTGCTATGGTTGTCACAAGTTTGGCCATTATGTCAACGATTGCCTACAGAGCAAGAAGAAGGGCAAGCACCAAGTTGTAGCTTCAACAGATGCTGATGAGCTCTCTAGCAGGATGGAGTAGGAGTTCATATCGATTGCTTTCTGGACTAGCTCAACTTCACATGGTGTTTGGTAAATAGACAGTGGAGCGTCATTTCATATGACAGGAGATAGGGAGTACTTCTCCATCTATAACGAGGAGGACATCATATTCAAAATTCAGATGGGGAACAAGTCCAAATGCACTCTTGTAGCACAAGGGACTGTTCAATTTCAGAGGGAGAACGACAAGTAGTTACCTATCCATGACGTATTGCATGTGCGAAGCTTGTGGATGAACCTGATCTTTGTATTAGTCCTTCAGGACAAAGGATAAGATTTTCTCTTTAGAGAGGCTAGAATGTTGTTACAGCACAAGGATTGGAGATCACCTATAGTAGTTGGGGTGAGGAGCAGCCAATTATATAGGTCGCATTTAGATATGCCCAATGCACTAGTTAGCAGCAACAGTCCGAAAGACCAAGAGGAGCTATGACATAAGAGGATGGGCCATATTCATCATGGAGCACTTAGATTACTTCGTGAGACAGTGATAGGTTTTTCGAAGGTGAGAGCAGAGCACAATGATGTTTGTAGAGGATGTGTGATGGGGAATTTTGTCAAGGCATCCTTTCCTAGGAGTGGCAGTGGATCACAAGGGATTTTAGACCTTGTACATTCAAACATATGTGGGCCAATGTCTACGAGATCTCTCAAAGCATACAAGTACTTCTATACTTTTATTGATGATTTCTCCAGGAAGCTCTGGATCTATTTCTTGCAAACCAAGGATTAGGTCTTCAGTCGCTTCCAGGGGTTCAAAGATATAGCAGAGAGTGCAACAGGCAGATAGATCCAAACTCTTCGGTCAGAGGACGGAGGAGAGTATAGCAGCAAAGAGTCCCAAGAGTTTTGTACTAGGGCAGGAATTAGGAAAGAGTGAACAGTTCCTTACAACCCACAGTGGAATGGGGTTGTTGAGAGAAAGAACTGGCCGATTATGGAAGCAACACAAGCGATGCTATATGACCAAGATCTCCCATGCTATTTATGGGAAGAGGCATGTAGTACAACGGTTTATATTCAAAATCGATTCCCACATAGAGCGGTTGGCAAGATGACTCTTGAGGAGGCTTTCACCAGGAAGAAGCCAGATGTTAGTCATTTCATGATATTTGGTTGCCTAGCATACTATCACATTCCAAGCGAGACACGTTCAAAGTTGGATCACACTGCAAAGAAAGTTTACTTCGTTGGCTATAGAAAAACCTCGAAGGCATACAGGATATTCATCCCAGGGACCAGGAGGATTATAGTCAGGCAAGATGTCAAGTTCGTGGAGGACAAGGCGTACAGAAGATCCAAAGAGTTGCTAGAAGCTAAAGATCAAAGTGAGAAGCCAGCATAAGCTCCCAAAGTTGAGCAGCAGAACCAGGGGAAGCAACAAAGCACGAGTACAATGACTAGTATGAGCATGAGTTTAAGTTCGAGTGCTCTTGACGCTTCACAGAGTATGGAGCAGCAGATGTGATAAATCAGGGAGATGCATCAGGAGGATATGGAGGTGGATATTCCTAACTCCACTATTGGCGGGAGGAACTGTGAGGATCAAGATACACCTAGAGATACTCAAGAGTTTGTGGGGACTCCTAGGACGAGCAAAAGAGAGCAGAGACAACAAGAGCAGTGCATTGGCTACATGGCATTATTCAGTTAGATAGTGGATAGAGAGCCTTCCAGCAATTCGAAGGCCGCACGACAAAAGGTGTGGCAAGATGTGATGGTTGAGGAGTATTCCTCAATCATGCAAAACAATGTTTGGGAGGTTGTATTGAGACCAATGAATAGGGCAGTGGTTGGATCACGCTAGTTCTACAAGATCAATCACAGTGCAGATGGCAACATCGAGAAATAAAAAGAAATGTTCATGCCCAGGGGATTCCCTCAAAAGGAGGGAAAATAATATGAGGAGACATTTTCTCCTGTGGCCAGGTACACTTCTATACGAGCCGCGATCTCATTAGAAACACAGATGGGATGGCAGATCCATCAGATGGATGCCAAGACGACGTTCCTGAATGATGAATTGGAGGAGGAGGTGTATATAGAACAACCATAGGGCTTTGTGGCACACAACAGAGAGACCCACATGTGCAGATTGAAGAGAGATTTGTACGGGCTCAAGAAGGCTCCAAGGACATGGTATGAGCGCATCAACAGATACTTGCATGGCATGGGATTTTTGAAGAGGTGGAAAACAACCTATACTACTTGGTGGTTGGAGGAGATGTACTCATTCTTGTCCTATATGTGGACGACTTTTTCTTAACAAGTCCACTGGGGTTCATCGAGGAGTACAAGAGGGATCTTGCAGTTAACTTTGAGATGAAGGATTTGGGGTTAATGCACTATTTTCTTATCATGGAGGTATGGTAGACAGACGGCGAGATTTTCCTTGGTTAAGGGAGATATTGTATCGAGATCCTGAAGAGATTCGAGATGGAGGATTGCAGAGCCATGTCTACTCCCATGATCACTAATTGGAGGAGGATAGATATATCTAGGGAGAAGGATGTGGAACCCACCTAGTATAGAAAATTGATAGGCTCTCTCATGGATCTAGTGAACACCAGGCCAAACATATCCTATGCATCTAACTCTCTGAGTCAGTTCATGGTGGAGTTCAAGAGAGTGCATTGGATAGAAACTAAAGATGTGTTGAGGTATTTGTGTGGCACAGTCGAGTATGGGATCAGATATGCTCAAGGTGATGATGTCATATTGGTGGGCCATACTGATGCAGATTGGGCAGGGAACGCAGTAGATAGGAAAATCGCTTTAGGGTGTTGCTTTAGCATGGGATCAGGAGTTGTTTCTTCATACAGTAGGAAGTAGAAGTTCGTGGCACTGAGTTCAATCGAGGTAGAGTACATAGTAGTGAACATGGCTACGTGTGAGACCATATGGCTTTAGAAGTTATTGGTAGCCTTGTTTGATTAGAGGATTGAGATGACGATGATACACTGTGACAATCGGAGTTGCATCAAGTTGTCAAAGAATCCAATGTTTCACGACAGGTCCAAGCATATAGACATCAGATACCACTTCATCAAAGATTAAGTGCAGCGCAGGATTGTCCAGCTATAGTATGTACCTACAAATGAGTAGGTAGCAGATATTCTGACGAAAGCTTTGGGGAAGGAGAGGTTCATCTTCTTTACAAAAAAGTTGGGTGTTATGCGAAACACTTTCCTCCCTAAGAGGGAGTGTTAGTTTTTGTATCTTGGATAGGTGTTCTAGTCTCATATTGTGTCTATGAGGCTAAGGAACACATTTTCTCCAATACCCATAATTGGTTTCGTGAGAAAAGGCCTTAATTAGATTTAATTAAGCAGTTAATTAATTTTCCTAAGTCTAACTTAAGGAAATAGCTTAATTAATTAGTATTAGTTGGGGTAAATTGGTTTTCCTCCATAGACTTCCAGAAAAGTCACTTGATGGGGTTAAGATGATCTTAGCCATTGATTGAGATTAGATGATGCTCTTTGATTCGCCAACAAGAGATTATAAGAGGAAATCAATGGGTATTTGGAGAAAATGAAGGAGACACAAGTTGCAGCGATAGCAAGGGCACAAAGGCAGTGTAGGGCCATCAACAGTAGGGGTTTCAACAAGGATTGCCAAATAGAATCTTCACAGAAATTTCTAGGGAGAGTTGGAGATCGATTTTTCTATAGTGAGAGGACAATTTTCCAGTGGTGTGAGTTGCTCCAACAAGGGGTCTGAATTTCCCTAGTAGGTGGTGTGAATTTCTCAGTGAGGTTGGAGTGTGGGAGCAAGAAAAAATTGTCAGAGAGATTAATTTCCACAAGAAGATTGATTTTCCAGAGGAGGTCGAATTTCTAGAGGGAGGCTGATTTATTTCTTAGCAGTGTGAGTTTTCCAAAGAGAGGTCGCACGTGTGAGCTAGTTTGAGTAGCCAAAGGGAGCCCAAATTGCTCCAAGGAGGCCGAGTTGATTCTTGGAGGTCACATCGACCAGCAAAAGTCAAAAAATTTGTTTTTTCTAGAGGTTTTCCATTTTATGACAACCAGTTGTAATAATTTTTACTAAAGAATTTTAATAACAAAACCCTCATCTACAGATTGGTTTTCCCTTGAGGGTTTTTTTGCAATATCCCACACTAGGAAATACAATGAATATAAAAAACATGCACTAAACTATAGCAAGAAAATACAACCATGCAATCACAAATTTTACACAAGCAAAAATAGATCAGTAAACCATAGAATATTAGCAACAAATCTAAGCCATTTTTTTTAAATTTCTCTAGAGCTGAGTACCATAGAGTAGAATGATAGAACCTGGGCTTTCCACTGCAAGCATGCAATACCCAGGTGAATATCCAAGCAAAATCCAACTGAAATAGGCCCAATTTTTCCAAACACACTGTCCAAAAAATCATTGTTGTTGCAGCTGCTACTACCGGACAAAAACTCTGAAATGGTCCCTTAATAATGCTCCAAAAATTCTAAAAAAATAGGCGAAGGATACTCACACCCAATCGAACAAAATCCAGAAAAATCTCAAGATGAATCCACCAGCCATTGAAGCCCCAAAACTACGTGTATCCCTCTCAGTCTGCCAGTGAGCTACAAAAATAAATCTACAGCAAAATGCACAATTTTCCCAGAGGGAAAGTCCTCCAAAACTGAACAAAATTCCTTCCTCAAACTCCTAGCCAAATTCATCTCCAATATCTAGCACAACAATGTTGCTTAACCCCTGCACAGAAAATAGCTAGTAAACCCCAGCGCAGGGCCAAAGAAGAAGAAATTCGGCACACAAATATCCAACACTTCCATCCTAGAAATTTCCCAAAATCAACTCGTCCTTCTCCAAGGAAAATCTCCACAAAATAGCCAGCTCGAAAGACAACAAATGCTAGCTCATCAAACCCTAGCGAAATCCTCCACGGCATCCTCCAAAAACTCACACAAGCTGAAGTAAATATTGCAAAAATCCCACACAAGATACTAAAATCTACCCACAATCTCTCTCCTTGAGTGGCACTCGAAGTCCCCTGAAGAAGCGCTGGAACTTCTTCCTGGAAATCCCTTGTGCTAAACAACATTGGTTGACTTGGCTAAGCAGCTCAAGAAAGCTCTCCATTTCTAAAAATGAAATGCCAAGATGATCCAAAATGAGCCTCTTCCCTTTTATAATTGTTTCTCAACCATCCTTGTCAGCTCCACCAATTTGACCCCCTTGCGTGACCCCTCTTTCATGTGGTTCAATTTCTCCTACGGAGTTCGATTTCCTTCTTAAGTGACCCCCACAACTTAACTTCACTTCAATTTTTTCTTTTTCTCCTAACTGCAACCCTTATTTCTTATCAAAATTAAATTTGAGCCTCCACAACTTAATACTCCTAAGGTTTATTTATCAAATATTATATTAATCGCCAAAATTACAAAATTGAGAATTTCCTTACCAAAATTGTTAATTGGGGACTTGATAGTCCTCCCCTCCCAAATGTTGTTCATCCTCAAGCAACTGCAATGCTAGATGTTGTAAAATTTGTTCTCCCTCCCAAGTAGCATCCTCCTCTAGTAAATCTTTCCACCTAACAAGATACTCCTTGATAGTCATGTTCCTAAGCCTTTTCTCCCTCTCCTGCAATATGGCCTTGGGTATCAAAATCAAATGACCCTCATCATCCAAGGGTGGAAATTTTGTTGCAGTTGTAACTTCTTGTCCTAAGGCCTTTTTAAGGCAAGACACATGGAACACATTATGCACCTTGCTTCCTGGAAGAATCTCTAGCTCATAAGCCACCTACCCAACTCACCTAATCACCCTATATGGTCCATAAAAACGGGTTTTGAGCTTCTCAGCTCCCTTCTGCTTCAATGTGGATTATTTGTATGGTTGGAGACACAAGAACGCTAAGTCTCCAACATCAAAATGCCTCTCCACGCGGTGCATGTCTACATACATCTCGTACTAGTTTTGTGTTGTCTATAGGTTGTCTTTGACAGCCCTCAAGATATCATGGCTCTCGTGTATCCAATCCTTTGCCCCGAAGGCTTGAGTGTCTCCAAAAATCATGTAGCAAATGATAACACACAATAACCATAAAGAGCATGAAAAGGTGACATATCGATAGACATATGTTGAGTGGTGTTTTAGTAGTACTCTCCCATGTGATGCCACTTCACCCATACATGCTGCTACCCCATCACATAATTCCACAAATACCCCTCCAACCATTTATTCACGATCTCAGTCTGCCCATTTGTCTAAGGGTGGTAGCTAGTACTAGGAGTGAGCTCGATGCCCACCAATCTGAATAACTCCAGCTGAAACCCCCCCATAAATCTATCGTCTTGATCACTGACTATGGTCTTGGAAATACCATGCAACCCAAACACCTTTCTAAAGAAGAGCTCGGCTAACTGTGATGCTAAGGATCTGGAAGGAATGGCGAAGAAATGAGAAAACTTGGTCAGTCTTTACACAACTATATATATGCAATCACGCCCCTCACAATTGGAAGTCAAGTGATGAAATCCATAGATACTCCCACTTCGTCTCTGGAATCGGAAGTGGCTGAAGTAGAACAACTGGATATGTCTGCTCCCCCTTATTCCTCTGACAAACATCACACTCATGTAAATGCCTTCGAACATCCTCCTTGAGGCCTCTCCAAGAAAAACACTCCCTAATGACCTAGTAGGTTTTGAAAATCCCCTCATGGCCTGCTATAGGTGATCCATGTGCCACATGCAAAATCTTCTCCCTCAACTGTGAGCCTGGAACCAAGTATATCATGTCCTTCTAATATATGACCTCATCCATCACCTGATACCTATCATCCCCAAAAGTACCATCCAAGATCTCACATATATGTCGATCTTTGGAGTACTCTACTAGCAGCTACGCCTTCCAATCCTAGGTGATGTCCATAAGTGAGAGTATCGCAGGCCTCCTAGATAGTGCATCTGTTACCACATTATGCTTGCACTTGACATACTCAATCTCAAAATCAAAGGCCTGTAACTTACTCACCCACTTTTGTTACCTCTCCTTAAGCTCCTTATGCTCCAAAAAGAATCGAAGACTATTGTGATCAATCTTCACCTTGAACTTATTGCCCGCCAAATACTGTCGAAATTGGCCAACACATGCATTATGGCCAACATCTCCTTATCATAGATAGGATACAATCTCTCATGTGGCTACAACTTCTGGCTCTCAAATGAAATCGGGTGGCCTCCCCGCGTCAACACTACTCCAATACCCTCTCTCAATGCATTGCACTCTAGTACAAAGGGCCATGAAAAATATGGTAAAGCCAAAACCTGGAAGTTGGTCATCACTCTCTTGAGGTGCTCAAAGGCATCCTGTGCCACATCTATCCACTCAAATGCCCCCTTCTTCATCAAGTCTGTGAGGGGTGCTACCAACTATTAAAATCCCTTCATGAATCGCCTATAATTAGTGCATATGCCCAGGAAACCTTGCAACTCCGTCACATTCCTGGGTGTAGGCCAATCCAAAATAGCTTGAATCTTCTCCTGATGGACCCTGACTCCATTCTCTCCAATCACATCTCCCAGATATAACATCTCTGTCAAACCAAACTCACATTTGGACATCTTGGCATAGAATTGTTGCTCCTCCAAGTGCTGCAAATGCTCCTCCCATGTCCTGTTGTAAATTAGAATATCATCGAAAAATAGGAGCACAAATCTATGCAACTGCTTACGGAACACATGGTTCATACAAGACTGGAAAGTAGCTAGTGCATTGGTTAGTGCAAAGGGCATCACTAAGAACTCAAAATTCCCATAATGACATTGAACTGCAGTCTTCGGGATGTCCTGCTCCCTCACTTGAATCTGATGATATCCTGAGCGCAAATCTATCTTAGAGAAGTATTTAGCTCCTCTAAGCTCATCCATCAACTCATCAATGCACGAAATCAGGTATCGGTCAATGTCTTCTTATTCAGGGACCTATAGTCGATACACATGTGAAGTATCCCATTCTTCTTCACCAACACAACTAAAGAAGCAAGGGGACTAGAACTAGGTCTGATGTGTCCCAAAGGCAACAACTCATGTATGACTCTTTCTATCTCATATTGATAGGCCTTGGGATGTTTGTAGGGTGTAGTGATAACTGCATGCACACCCTCCTCCAGCTCTATAGTATGCTCAAACCCTCTATCTGGTGGACGTCCTAGGGGGAGTGTCACTAAACACTGCCTGATGCTTCTCTAGTAGTTCCAAAATGTCTGGATGTGGTTACCGCCGCTTCCCTGTCTCAGAAATGCACAACTCTACTTCCCATACAATGTCCCCACTCCTCAAGTCAGCGTCCATCCTGTGTGTTGATACTGTCTGTGGTGGATATGAGTGCATGCCCCTCAATAATATTGGTCTCCCATCTAGTCTAATGAAGTCCATCTCTAAATTCTTCCAATCAGTGGTGACACATCCTAAAGAATACAACCACTAAATACCCAACACCACATTGGCGTTTGGCACATCAACCACAAAGAAATGATCCATCATTGAATAATTACCCATGGTAAGGGTCAAGCTGGGAACATATCTAGTGGACTACATAGTCCGATCTGTTGGAACAAGCATTGAAAATCCCTCAAAAGTATCTGTGTGTATGCCTCTCCGTTCCACCATCTAAGCATCAATAAAGTTGTGGGTAGCCCCATTGTCTACTAATACCGAAGCACGATGTCCCTACACTATATCCCTGATCCGTAGGGTCAAATACTTCATGACTCACTGAAGCAAAGCAATAACTCCTCCAGTAGGAAAAAGCGGCCCTCCTCCCTGCGGTGATGGTGGTGGTGGTGGCCTGGCTTACTTCCCATGGAATGGGGTCATCCATCTCCTATGTCAATCTCCTACTCCATCTCATCATCAGGCTCACTATATGAATATAACATAATGTAATGTGCCTTGCCCTTGGCACACTTGTGCCTCGGTGCCCACGACTCCTGACTTGTGAAGCACAATTTCCTCCTCTAGAGGTCTCTCCTAGTCTCATCATCCAACTGTCCTCGCCCAACATCTCTATGCACTTGTCTAGTGTCGCATCCAACTTGGTGTGCAATGTGCCTAACAAGTATAGGGGCCTTGGTTTTAGGCAAGGCATCAATCATATCTCTGGCCCTTGAAATGGCATCCTGTAGTGTAGTAGGCCTATAATCTCTCGCCCAGCCATGAAAGGGACCTATGTTGCGGGGGAGTGCCCCCCCCCCCTCGCTCCCACTTCCAATCCACACTCCGGGCAGGAGCGGCTCGAGAGCGGATTGGGAGCGCGCTCCCAAAATCACTCCCGATAAAAAAATTTGGGCTCCCTGCCAATTTCTGGAGCGTCGCTCCCGAAGCGAAAATTACAGTTCGAGAGCGATCAGGGAGCGATTGCTCCCGATCACTCCCGAGCATTAAATTTTCGCTCCGGGAGCGAGTCGACCGACGCCAGAGCGATCCAGGCG
>APFE031053698.1:192907-218562 GCA_000404065.3 Pinus taeda
CCAATGGACATGTGATGTGAAGTATTGTAGCAGTACTCCCCCAGATGCAGCCACTTCAGCCATGCTCACTACTGCCCACTAACATAATTACGCAAGTAGCCCTCTAGCCACTTGTTAACTATCTCCGTCTGTCCATCCGTCTGTGTGTGATAGCTGGTACTCGGTGTCAACTCCGTCCCCACCAATCAGAAAAGCTCCTACCAAAACCACCCATGAAACGGTTGTCCCTGTCACTGACGATGGTCTTAGGAAGACCATGTAGCCTAAAGATCTCCCTAAAGAACAGCTCGGCCACCTGTGTTGCTATATACTGTGCAGATATGGCAAGGAAATGTGCGTACTTTGTCAGTCGATCAACGACGACAAAGATACAATCCTTGCTCTGTACCATGGGCAACCCTGTCATGAAATCCATCAAAATACTCTCCCATTTCCCCTCCAGAATGGGAAGAGGCTGCAATAATCCCGCGAGATGGCTCATCTCTCCCTTGTTTCTCTGGCAAACATCACACTCCCGGATGTGTTGGAGTACGTCCTCCTTGAGGCCCTTCCATGAGAACCTCTCCCTAATGGCCTTGTAGGTTTTGGTAAAACCCTGATGTCCTGCCAATGGGGAATCATGTGATGACTGGAGTATTTTCTTCTTGAGCTGAGACCCCTCAGTCAAGAAGATCCTGTCCTTGTAATAGATGATCTCATCGACCACCCTGTACCTGTCATCTGCCACCTGCCCATCTAGAACCTCACATGCAAATCTGTCCTTGGAGTACTCTACTAAGAGTCGAGCCCTCCAATCGATATCCAAGCTCATAAGAGAACGTCGATAGTCTACGTGAAAGGGCATCTGCTACCAAGTTGTTCTTACCCTTGACATACTCAATGTCAAAGTCATATGCTTGGATCTTGTTGATCCACTTCTGCTGCCTCTCCTGTAGCTGCTTCTGCTCCAAAAGGAACTTCAGGCTGTTGTGATCAGTCTTCACCCTGAACCTGTTACCCACCAAATAATGCCAATACTTAGCCAATGCATGCATGATGGCCAACATCTCCTTGTCGTATATAGAATACAACCTCTCATGCAAAAGGAGCTTCCGGCTCTCAAAGGCTATAGGGTGACCTCCCTGCATCAATACTGCGCCAATCCCCTCTCCTGACGCATTACACTCCAAGATAAATGGTTGCGTAAAATCTGGCAACGCAAGCACTGGGTAGCTGCTCATAACCTCCTTGAGCCTGTCAAAGGCTCGTTGCACTGTATCTAACCAACTGAATGCCCCCTTCTTCGTCAAATCTGTCAGCGGTTCAGCAAGTTGTGAGAAACCTTTGACGAACTTCCAGTAATAGGTGCAAATGCCAATGAATCTTCGAAGTTTCGTCCCGTTCCTCAGCTTTGGCCATTCCCTGATGGCTCTGATCTTCTCCTCATGGACCCTGACTCCGTCCACCCCTATGATGTGTCCCAGATACAACATATTTGTCAATCCAAACTCATACTTGGAGAGTTTGGCATAGAACTGCTGCTCCTGTAAGATATGCAATACTGTCTCAATGTGTTGGAGATGCTCCTCCCAAGTCCTGCTGTAAATGAGAATATTATCGAAGAATACCAACACAAACTTTCTCAAATGACTACGGAAGATGTGATTCATGCAGGACTGAAATGTAGCTGGGGCGTTGGTTAGCCCAAAAGGCATCACCAAGAACTCAAAGTGCCCATAGTGACCCCTGATGGCGGTCTTGGGAATATCCTGCTCCCTCACGCGAATCTGATGGTACCCAGATCTTAAATCAATATTTGAGAAGAATCGTGCTCCCCTCAACTCGTCCATCAACTCATCAATCCTAGGTATAGGGTACCTGTTCTTCAGGGTCTTCTTGTTCAGGGCCATGTAGTCAATGCACATCCTCAATGTACCATCCTTCTTCTTCACCAAGACCACAGAAGAAGCAAAAGGACTCGTGCTCGGTCGAATGTGCCCAAGAGCCAGCAACTCCTGGATAGGCCGCTCAATCTCGTCCCGATAGGCCTTGGGGTGCCTATAGGCGGTGGTGATCACTACCTGGATGCCTTGCTCAAGCTCGATAGTGTGTTCAAACCCCCGATCCGATGGTTGTCTTGGTGGAATCTCTCCAAACATTATGGCATACCGATCAAGGATGGACTGGATCTCTGGATGTACCATCTGCCTTATAGTCCCTGCCTCTGATGCACGCAGCTCCACTGCCCACTCTATGTTTCCCTTCCGGAAGACTGCCTCCATCCGATGAGCCGACACAGTCTAAGGCAGATATGTGTGTTGTCCCCGTATCTTCTCATTCCTCCCTGTCTTCTTAGCATCCCACTCCATCTCTAGGGTCTTCCAATCCGTCGTGACCTTCCCTAGAGTGATAGGCCACTAAACACCCAGTATCATGTTGGTGTCCAGAATATCGACCACGAAAAAGTGGTCAGTTAATGTGTAGGTGCCCATCATCACCGAAAGCTCCGGAACATAACGAGCACATGTCATGGTCTAATCTCCTAGGACCAATACTGAAAACCCATCGAAGCTCTCTGTTTGAATACCTCTTCGCTCAACCATCTGTGCATCGATGAAGTTGTGGGTTGCCCCACTGTCAACCAAAACTGATACTCGCTGGCCACGTACTGTCCCACGTACGTGTAGCGTCAGATACTTGGGAACTCCCCGCAAGGTTGCAAGGGCCCCTGCGGTGGGTGCAAAAGATGCACCACCTGCTGCTGGTGTTGGAGGTGGCAAAGGTCCCTATATGGCATGGCTATCTCTTGCCTCCACATCCTCCTCGTCATCCTCTTCTCCACTGCTCTCGGAGAAGACTTCAATAAAATGTGCTTTGCCAGCAGCACATCTATGTCCTGGTGCCCATGGCTCCTGACAGGTGAAGCACAACCGCTTCTTCTTCAGCACCCTTCTGGCATCATCGTCAAGCTATACTCGCCCTGGATTACCCTTTGGAGGTGGAATCCTCATGTCCTTCCCCTTAGACTGAAAAGGTTGTCTTTGGGGATAAGGTGTCCGCGTCCTGGGTAAAACATCTTGTAAATCCCGGGTCCTGCTGATAGCATCCTAGAGCATAGCTGGTCTAGTGGATCGGACTAGACCTCGAAGTGGCTCTACTAACCCCTCAACATACATATAGACCCTCCGCGTCGTGGATAGGTCTGGCACCATCACGGAGACCCTCAAGAAATTAGCAATGTAGGTCTCTGGGCTTCCTGTCTGCTTGAGCCTCGTCAGCTCAACAAAATGTTGCTCTGGATCCCTCCGATCAAAATTCTCCATCAGTCTCCTGGTAAACTCGACATAGGTCGTCACTGTGGAGTGCCCCAATGTAACCATCCCATGAAACCACCAATCCTGGGCCTTGCCATCCAAATGCAATGTTGCCACCTTGATGGCCTCTGCCTCCGACATCTGGTTAAGTTGGAAATAAATGTCCAGCTTCTCTACCCAAGACTTTGCCAAACCGTTTGATGAGCCATCAAACGTAGGCAAGTGGAATCTACATGCTGCTCGGTGAGTATCGCCATCATGGTAATGTCGGTATCCTCTGTGATGGTCGCGGGGTCTCCTATCCCGCTGGAGCTTAACAAAATCTCTGAATGAGAGGGCTTCCCTGAACTCCTACCCATAAGCCTGGTAATCTGCAAAATAATCGCCCATATGTCCGGGCTCTGCCTCCTACTAGGCTACGGCCCCCGTGTCTGCTCCTAAGAAAGTGGTCATGGTAGAGCATCTAGGGGCATGTGAGGCCACCTGTTGCACGATATCACGCTGCTCTGGCAGGTGATGGGATCCACCTGACCCCTCACCAATCTGAAAAACTCGTGGGCTCTCATGATGTCTTGCCTCTACTGCTGTGAATCTCTACCCCATCACCTCAATCTATCTCAATAGATCCTGCACTAATTTGAGGAGCATATCCGCAAATCTCTTCCCGTCCTCGTCTGCCATCTGCTCTGCATCCACTACCGGCTCTCTCTATCCTGCGTCTACCACAGGTTCCTCTTGCTCTGCGTCTGCCACAGGAACACAATCTCCCTCTCCGTAGGTATTCTCCAACCTACGTCCAGTATCTCTGTACCTCCTACCTCTATAACAAATGTATGGTTTTTCCCTCGGTGCCATAGATTGCTAACTCCACAAGCTGAGCCAGATCTATGCTCTGATACCACTGTAATATTCCTAATCCGGAATGAACCACAAACCCCAGCAAAAACTCCAACCAAATATGTACAAATGATATAATGACCTAGAAGTGATAAAATAACAGTGGAATATCATATAATAATGTAAACCGAAAATATAAGCAAATACAAGAAATGCAGCGAGAAAATGCTAAGCCATTTTATTACACTGAGCAATAAAATGAGTAAAAGAGGTGATCAGACAGATGGCACCTCGACTTGCACCAGGCAAGTGAAGAAATACTCTCAGAATGACAAGAATGACCTCTTTGCATGGATGTTGCTGCTGCTAGGAAGCAAATAATAATTTGGGGCTGCTCCCCTCGTCGGAAAAGGCTGAAACTCTGGATTCAGGCTCTACTCAAGAAACCAAGAACCCAGAAAGCTTTCCGAGTATAGTTGACCCCAGAAAATAACCCTCCTAGGGATCTGCGCAGTTCCTCCAAGGCTCTGTGTTGCCTTTGAAAACCCCTCTAAATCCTACCTGAAACTCCACCTGGAAACTCTGCCAAAATCCACCAATAGGCAAGAGTTGGTCCCCTGCTCACTCACACAGCATAAATCCTCCTGCAAACCCCAATCCCCAACAGCGACCAGAATGAACTGCGTCCCTCTCCCAGTGCTACGCAGTCCTTCAAAACGCTGCCAAAACTACTGCTGGAATGCTGACAAAACTACTGCTGAAACACCAATGGAAATACCTTGCCCGAGCAGGCACTCGAAGTCCCCTGGGGCTAAGGGTGAGATCTCCCTACGGAGACACTCGATGCACTAAACAGTGCTGCAGACTAGCTAAACAGCCAGCGCACTCAGAA
This sequence comes from Pinus taeda, assembly GCA_000404065.3. Lineage (NCBI taxonomy): Eukaryota > Viridiplantae > Streptophyta > Pinopsida > Pinales > Pinaceae > Pinus > Pinus taeda. The sequence goes on from APFE031053698.1 coordinate 197,930, forward strand.
ATCGAATGACTAGCTTCAAATGCACATAACAAAATGAATCCAAAATGAGGGGGTTCCTCTCTATCTTATAGCCTCTGCCTCTCACAATCCCTAGGCTCACCTTCTCCTGCGTGAGCCCCTTCTTGCCATGTGTTCCTTCCCTCCTGCGCAATCCCTCCATGTGTCTGTGTGGGCCCCATTCCTGCATCCCCCTTTGGACCCCTTGGTTCCTCCTTAAGTCACAATGTTGTGCTACCTAGGAAGTGACATTTTATTCTAAAGTGAGTTATTTCCCCCCTTCCTCACTTTTATTTATAAATAACTATAGAAGGCAAAAATTGAACAAAATTGAATATTCTAATTAGCCACAGCTAATTAGGAATATTACATTTCAGCATTGGTGAAAATCATTAAAATGATATGTCCAATGACCACACTCTGACCAATAAAACATAAGGGAGGGCACAGGGAGCTTACTGTTAAAGAAAAATAGCAATAAATTGAATACTGGTCCAAATGCATTTTGAATGGCTCTATGCGAGAATCCATAACACGATATGCCCAGGGACTCCCACTCCAGCCTTAAAACTCATACGAGGCTTTAAAACAGTGTTGTTAAAATCAAAAAAGAAAATCGTTTTTTTGCTTATAAAACCACGCTACCCCGACCCTCCACGCTAAATTCCAAAAAAATCTCTCGTTTTTATGAAAAAATCGCGCTAAACCGATATTATCGCGATTTTAACAACGCTGATATATAGCTCTTGGAAATCCATTGTGATAGGGCCCAGTGTGCAAAGTCATTCAGCACCCAAGACAATGTCACAACCACCCATTTCAATAGAAAACATGTGGGTGTTTAGGTGGTAGTCTCCCATATGAAGCTTAATATTTTCATAGTGCCCTTCACATTTCATGGTCCCCCCATCCATGATAAGGACTTGGAAATTAGATAACCCCCGCACAAAGCAATGAACAACTTCTGCGACTCTCTTAAGGATAAAGTTATGATTGCTTCCACTATCAATCAATACCACTGTTGGTCGATGTTTAATAAAGCCTCGAATTTTGAGAGTCTAAGGCAAAGAAATGCCAACCAAGGCATGCGGTGATATAACCAGCTCATTTAACGCAGTTGTTGGATCATGGTCGGTTTGGTTTTCCTTGACTTCGTCCTTAGGCACCTAAAGGCATGGGGCTTCCTCTGCTGAGCTGTTATCAGTAGCATCAATTTGAAAGAATTTTGGTTCCTTACATTTATGTCCAAGGGAGTACTTCTCATCACAGTAGTAGCACAATCCTTGTTTTCCTCTTTCGGCCATTTCTGTTGGTGACACCTTTTGAACCTAGTGTTTAGGTGGGGCCTTAAGCCTAGGTGGGACGTGTGAAAATTCCTAGATATAAAAATCTCAGGAATCCTACGGCAACCAACTGAATCTACTTCACCTAGATCGTAAATTACATTACAAACTTATTTCAAATTTCTTCTTGAAACATTGAAGTAAATTACTGAAGCAGCCTACACCAAATCAGATATGATTTTGAAACACAGAAGATGAGCAAGGAAATACAAACACATAGGACACCGTTATTTTTGGACAAATGTCCCCAGAAAAACAAAACTTGGGAAAACCACTGCGATAGTGAGGGTTTTATTTTATTATGCAACAGTGAAATCTGAGTACATCTATGGATGCCCAATTGGCAATCCAAACAACAAGAAAATCTGGCAGAGATATTCCCTAAGCAACCTCGGCACTCGTGTTGCCTGCACTCGCGCGTCCTCACACTTGCACTTTCCTGCACTCGTGTTCCTGCACTTGTGCGTTCCTACACTCGCACGTTCCTACACTCGCGCATTCTTGCACTCGCAAGTTCCTACACTCGCACGTTCCTGCACTCGCGAGTTCCTGGACTCACGCATTCCTGCACTTGAGAGTTCCTGCACTCCCGCATTCCTGCACTCGTGAGTTCCTACACTCGCGCGTTCCTACACTGGGAATAACTCGGCCTCTTACTACTACCTCTCCAGATCTGGAAATCTTCCTCCGAATTACTGTCCCTACCCCTCTACTGCAAAAGATCTCTTTAATCAAAATTTCCTCTTGAGAACTTCTCACTTTAGAAATTCAATCTCTTGATCTCTTGGTGTATTTTCCAAATGACCCTCAAGCCCCTTCTTATATCTTCTTGTTGGACAACCAACGGCCTAGATTAACTCCTAATCAAAGGCTTAGATTATTTTGACTTGATCTCCATCTTTATCTAGAAGATTCACCCACAATTAGATTAATACCCATTAATATTTTAATTTTCTTAAGTTTAGACTTAGGAACTCCATTAAAAATATTAATAATTTTAATATAATTGTTTCTGGGTAGAATTTCCCAAAACAATTTATGGGTTCTTTGGAATGCATATGCCCAAGCCTCCCTGCGAAATTCGACGCTTAGAGCACATCTGATGTTACCCCAAATCAACACTCCCTCTTAGCGATATAATACTAATGCTTTAGCAATATAATACTACTGCATAGAGCTCTGGCTCTGAAGCATTGTCCTCTGTGTTGTTGATGTCTAACATGTTGTCCACCAACTACTATGTTGTTGTTGCTTTTGTACTGTTGCCTTTAACACTGCCACTGCCAATGCTACTGTCGTACTACAGCTCCCTCTAAAACGTTGCATATGTTATGTTGCTAGCACTACCACGGCTAACACTGTATCCGTACTGCAACTCAGTTGCTAACAGAAGCAACTGAAAACACCCAAAACTGGATAAGTATCATGTGGATACACCTCGGTGCTGAAAGCCTAACTCATTAATTTTAGGCAACAATGGTATGTTCTATGCTTTAGAGCAATTTTACTTCAATTTCTTTATTAGCCCAGTATCAATATTCAAATTAGCAATCACGTCAACATGATAGTAAAATGCAGATAGAACATAAACATAAACAATGGAGGAAAAGCCAAGACAAGAGGACACAAGATGTGGCACCAGCTAGGGACAAATCCCAATGTGGGGAAACCCTTGATCAAATCTTCTTTTAGTCTTCAATAGTTCAGCAGATTGAGATAGTACAATTTACAAATCTGATAATTTATAACAACAGCAAAAGAGCCCTAACCAAAAAAGTCAACTCTGGTCAACAGGGCAGATTTGACCCTCTGGTGCTATCTCTACCTCTCTGCTTTTGTATTCACTGCCCCTGAGCTGCAACTCTGATCACTTTCTAACTTTCTCATCAAACTAACCCCAGAAAGTCAAAATCTTGATCTCTTGGTGTGTTCTCCAAATGACCCTCAAGCCTCCAGATATACTTTTCTCGTTGACAAATCAACAGCCAAGATTAAGTCCCTAATCAACGGCTAACTTTAGATTTGGCTTGATCCATGTCTTTTGGACCATTCTAACACAGTTTTATATTAATTCACATTAATATTTTATTTTCCCTAAGTTTAGACTTAGGGACTCCATTAAAAATATTAATTATTTTAATATCTACCAAACCATTTAGAATTTGCCAAACCCTTTCTGGGTATTGGAGATCTCATGTGCCTTAGCCTCTCCACCAATTTTCATGGCTAGAGCACATCTGATGCTACCCCAAATCAACACTCCCTCTTAGCGAGGACTGTGCTCTAGTAACACTCCTCACTGAGCATCACTCTGATCATCCGGCATCGGTCCCTGTGCTGATGCTAGGCTTGCTGCCCAACATCCTCTGCACTACTGCATCCTGTACTGCTACCCATGGCCATGCCACTGCCACCACTGCATCCGTATTGCAACTCACTCTGCATCCGAGTTGCTGCTCGTGGCCCTACCACTGCCATTGTTGCATCTACACTGCAACCCCTCTCATCATGCTGCATCATGCTACCCACAGCACTACCACTACTAACCGTTGCACTGCAACCCAGTTACTGAGAAGTAAGTAACTAATCTCCCAACTCTGACATCTCCATAAGTCTAGAAACACTCCTAATGCTGAAGCTCCCTCTGTCACTGACAAGTGCTCCCTCTCTAACCTCTGCGTTGTTGCAACAACTCCATGCATCTCGCACCGTTGCACACCTCTCTGTGCCATCCTACACTGGTGCAGCACTCCCATGCCTCTCACACTGTTGCAGCCTGCTAGCCTCACATTGTCCTGGGAATCCTGCACTATAGCTCCCTCTATCGCTCCATCCGCATCCGTCTCTACTGACATTGCTAGTACTGCTACTGCTCTTTGGGAATCCCGTAGCAAGGTCTAATCCAAGAGGCTAGGTACTTCGAGGATCTTGCCCCTCATCGCCTGTAGTCCCCCTGACTACAACTCGATGTCTCCCCACTTCCGCTCAAGTAGTGTGTGTGCACTCATGGCACAATCATTGTCTGTCTCCACTTCCTGCTCTGCCCTTGCTGGCGTTGCCTTGGTCTCAGAGGCCTCTCCCTTACTTTTCTTCCTTGGACACTGGGTCGCATAATGACCCAGCTCCCACAGTGGAAGCATTTGACTTGGAGAGGTCTTCTTCTTCCATTTCTCCTGCTTTCTCTCAAATGCTAGCACAGCATCCTCCTCCTCCTTCTCGATTCTGATCCCCTTCTCACTACTTCCCGCCTTGCTCAACTTTCTAATGTCTTCTTGGCGAAGAGCAGCCCACATTTCCTCCCAATCTGGAACGGTCGCCCTGCCCAGTATGCTCTGGACAAACACCTCCCAATCTTTTGAGACTGTGTTCAGGGTTGTTCTCACCAACAATTCTGGATCTGGCGTTGCCCCTATGGAAGTCAATTGATTCCAAATCTCCTTCAATCGACCAAAGAATGGGTCGATCAGTTCTCCCTTCTACATATGGTATAATTGCAGCTGATTTTCTAGTAGCATCTTCCTCTGCATGGAAGTATGATGATACAACTTGGTTAGAGCCTCCCACATGTCCTGTGTCGTGTTCTTCCCGGCAATATGTGCCATGTGGTACTATATGATCCTTGACCCCATCAAGGATGATACTCTCAGTCATCGCCATTACATCCTCGTACTTGTCATTATCAGCCGAGTCAACTAGAACCGCTATCGTCTTCAAGGCGAAGTGTTTGACACGGTTTTTGTCAAGTGCAGATAAGATTTTGGGCTTCCAGACTATGAAGTTTGAGGCTCTATCCAGTCTGTCCTGGTCTCTTACTCCGTGTAGTGCCATTTCGCTGCTCCTCTACTTCCCTCCTGGAAGTTCTCGCTATGACTCCCTCTGAGCCTCAATTTCCTTCCTGGAAACCCTTCTGCCAATGTCGAGATGCCCCCACTCTGATCGTTTGTGCAGTTGCACCACTGATCCAGATTTCTCGGTAAGAAACCCTCGGTAGCAACTCCCTCCTCCTTGGCCTTGCCCTGTTAGGTATTGTTCTGACTATAGTACCCCACCAACTCCACTTTGTAGCTTATCCACAGCCTCCTAAACCCCAGCAAACTATAGGTTAGAGCTCCTAGGCTCTGCGCAATCCCGGCACCAGCAAATCAACTTCATCAGCCAACTGCGTCAGCCCTCTTGGCCTCTGTGTGGCTCAGCGTGAACCTATCTTTGCCTCCCTCAGCCTCTGCACAGCCTCTTCTTGGCTCAATCTTGATGACGCAAGCACTGCATCACCCCTTCCTTGTTGTTACTCTGCTAGGAACAACTTCTATCACTCGGGACAGTTGTTTTCTATTGTTGTTGCTCTACTCGGCTAATGTCCTCAGTTCTCCTGTGATCTGCAACCACGCTCTTGATACCATGTTGGAATTTCTAAGTCTGACACGTTAGAAACCCTTCATGCACTTTAGTGATTTATTCCTACCTACTTGTTCTGTTAATTAACAAGTTATTTACCATGTAAATACTGGAAATAAATACAAGTACATGCTCAACACATTACATATCATCAACTGAAGGAAATAGAAACAAGCACACAAGTGACACCGTTGTTTTTGGACCAATGTCCCCGGAAAATCCCAATGCAGGATAACCAATGCGGCTATCTAAGGGTTTGATTTATTAAGCAGTGTCGGAATACAATCTGGATGCCAAATCCGGCTCACCCAACAAAGAAAAATCTCGGCAGTAGTACCTCTCTACTCGGAAGCAAATATTCCAGCCGAAACCCCTGATAAACACTCTAGCAGCTCCACAGCTCCAATCTGCCCCACGAAACCCCAGCATCAGCCTCTAGGGACTGCATCAGCCTCTCTCTAGCCCAGCATTAGCCCAGCATCACTCTGGCTTGGGCTGCATCAGCCTCTAGAGGCATTGCGTCAGTCCTCTGGCTCTCTGTGTCACTCACGCTAGCCCTCTAAGGCACTGCACAACTCCTGGTTGCCTCTGCGTGAACCCTTGGTTGTTTCTGCGTCCCTCTCTTCGGCTAGTGCGTTGATCCTCCCAGTGCTATCTCTACCTTTTTGCTTTTGTATTCATTTCCCCTCAACTGCAACTCTGATCACTCTCTCAACTTTCTCAGCAAACCCAGCCCCAAAAAGTCGAAAGCTTGATCTCTTGGTGTGTTCTCCAAGTGACCCTCAAGCCTCCTCTTATACTTTTCTCGTTGACAAATCAAAGGCTGAGATTAAGTTCCTAATCAACAGCTAAGATTAGATCTGGCTTGATCCATCTCTTTTGGACCATTCTAACACAGTTTTATATTAATTCACATTAATATTTCATTTTCCCTAAGTTTAGACTTAGGGACTCCATTAAAAATATTAATTATTTTAATATCTCCCAAACTGTTTAGAATCTTCCCAAACCCTTTCTGGGTATTGGAGATCTCATGTGCCTTAGCCACTCCACCAATTTTCATGGCTAGTGCACATCCGAGGCTACCCCAAATCAACAAATCCTACACCTCTCAGAGTTTGGAATCCAAGAAAAATATCAGTTGTCATAAATAAGATGACCTATGTGGAGTTTGGCCCTAGTTGCCAATTTTAACATGACTTTTGCTAGTCCTACGTTGTCTCCTGAAGCCACTGCACTGCTGAAGCTCTGCACTGTGCCTCCATGCACTGTTGCCTCTTTGCTCTGCACTATTCAAGTTCTGGCACTGCTAACTATTGCATCTGCCGCTCCAAAACTCCATGGCACCAACTGAAAAATCCTCCATCCAACTACTACTGATCATGGGCTCCCATAGCAAGGTGATGATCCAAGAGGTGGGCTCCTCAAAGATCTTGCCCATCTGTAGCTCTATCGAACTACAGTTCTATATCATCCCACCTCCCTCCTGGAGGTATCTTGGCTGTCATGGTGAACTCCTCCTCCTGTTCGATCTTTGCAACTACAACCTTAGGATCGTGCTTCTCATCCTTGTCCTTTTTCTTCAAGGGACATTGGGATGCATAGTGGCCCATCTCGCCACATCTGAAACACTTCACCTTGGAGACGTCCTTCTTTCATCTCTGTTGCCCCACTGCCCCTTCGATGCAAGGGTTGCATTATCCTCCTCCTCTACTTTGGGCTTCGACCCACTATTATTGTTGCTTCCGTCAAGTTTGACCTTGACCATGTCTCTCCTCAGCTCTTCTTGTTTTAGAGTTGCCCACATCTCATCCGAATTAGGCAATGTTGCTCTGCCCAGGATACTCTGGACAAAGACTCGCCACTCATCCAAGACAAAATTTAGGGCCAATCTCACTAACTTTTAATCCTGAGGTGTATGCCCACCCAGCAGCCGATAACTCATCATGGACCTCCTTCAGCTTCGTGAGGAATGGATCCACATGTTCTCCCTTTTGCATCTGCGTAGATCTCAACTTCTGTTCCAAGTACATCTTTCGTTGCTCAGAAGATCCCTGATACAATGTGGCCAAAGCATCCCACATCTCATTAGCAGTTGATTTGCTAGCAACGTGGAACACCACATGATCCTTGCCTCCATCTAGGATCATCCTTTTGGACTTTGCCATTTTAGCTTTATACTTCTTCAGTGGATCTACATCTACAGGGACAACTACCACACTAACAACATACATTTTGAGGGCATGCTCATCTTGAAGGAAGGAAATTCTAGCCTTCCAATTGATGTACTTGGAAGCCCCGTCTAACCTGTCCTAATCCCTCAAGCCACTGGCTGCCATATCCTCTGAAAATTGTCAAACAGATCCCTCTTTCTCCTTACTATGTAGCTTCTAAGCTGGCTTACGCACACCCTGATGGAGCTGGTAAGTCTGTTGCTCTGCTACTGCTCAGCAAATGAGAAACATTGATTTCCTCAGCAAGAAACTATTGAGGAAGTATTCCCTCACTATGTGATTTTCTTCCTTCTTCCAACAGTTTTTTTGCCCAGTACTCAACTTGGATAAAACTACGTCCCTCTAGCTCTACGTGGATCCCTCTGCCTTGGCAAATTCTTGATCAGTCAGCCTTACCTCTCTGTCAACTCACTCACAAAGAGACACCCACAAAAATAAATCCCTCCTAGCTAGAACTGCACAATTCCTCAAGGGATTCATATTGTTGATTGCTACAACAAGTTGGCTCTTGCTTCAGTGCTAGATCTGCTCTTCTTGTTTCACATCAACAGCTCTTATACCATGTGAAAATTCCTAGATCTAACAATCTCAAGAATCCTACTTCAACCAATTGAATCTACTTCACCTAGATCGTAAATTACATTACAAACTTATTTCAGATTTCTTCTTGAAACATTGAAGTAAATTACTAAAGCAGACTACACCAAACTAAATATGATTCTAAAACATAGAAACTGAGCAAGGAAATACAAACATATAGGACACCGTTATTTTTGGACAAATGTCCCCGGAAAAAACCGACTTAGGAAAACCAGTGCAGCAGTGAGGGTTTTATTTTTATTATGCAGCAGTGAAATCTAAGTTAATCTCTGGATGCCCAACTGGCAATCCAAACAGCAAGAAAATATGGCAGAGATATTCCCTAAGCCATCTCTACTTGGATGTATTTTCTTCTTTCTTCAGTTGAAATGTTTGGGCAATGTACCCCCACAGGACCCTTTTTTCATCACTGTCCAGCACCCCACAAAGATGCCTCCTCAGACAGGTATATGAACCATAATATGGTTTTCCTCCATGACAACCATGAGGGCACACAAATTTGTAAGATCCACCACCCTTTCCCCCATCAAGTTTGGTCACATAGTTCCACAAGGGTGTTGATGTACCTTTCCCATCTTGTGTTTCAGTGTCCCCTTCAGGTTCATCCCCTTTCTCTTCAAACCCTTCCTCCTCATCATACATTGGGTCACTCATATTGGGACCACTGTCCTCTTCTGTTTCTTCCCTTCTATTCCTATTCCCCTTTGCCATCATTAAAACCAAGAGTGGAATGATACATAGAAGCCAAAAGAACACCATCTGGAATATGGATATAGGTGGTGGACAACCTGTAAATAAAGGAGCAAGTAGAAACAATGGGAAAGAGTAGGAGAGGGAGGAGAAAAATACAAAAAGATTGTCAAAAAAAAGGGAGTTACTTACCTCTTTAGCTCTTGTAGATGAAGTCCTCCAAGCTCTTGCTCCAAGCTCCTCCTCCTTCTCCTAGCTCCTCCTTCACTCCTCCAAGCTCTCCTCTCTTCTCCTCTCCTTTCTTCTCTTTTCCTCTCCTCTTCTTTTCTCCAACTCTCATAAACTCAAAGTGAGAAAATGAGAAATGAATTGGAGCTTTATTCTTTTCATTCCTCACCTTAACCTCACTCTAACCTCACCCTAACCCACCCCTTTTATGCTAAGTTAACATAACTTTAAAAAAAAAAAAAAATTAAAAATGTTTTTTTTTCCCTTGCGCGCGGCCTTCTTTCCCGAAGCGTACGCTTCCGCCTCCGAAGCGCCACGCTTCTGAGGCCCAAAGCGTCGTACGAAGCGCGCTTCAGAGGCCTGGAAGAGGCACTTCCGTACCGCGCTTCCAAATTTCCCAGGAAGCGGCTAAAAATGCTGAAGCGCTGCTTCTGGCCAAGCTTCCTAGGCGCTTCTGTACGAGATGCGCTTCGGGGCTTGGAACCAGGGGGGGCCCTTCGTGCAACATTGGGTTAGAGGGCTATCTCAGGAATTATGTGACAAGGCAACAGAGGGCTTGGATTCGATGGTTGCATATGGGAGAGTATTGTTACAACACCACCCATCATATGTCCATTGTATGCCTCCTTTCCATGCCTTAGATGGTTATGATGCTTTGTCTTTTGTTGATCTTGTTTTTGGAGACAGCAGGGCCCCAAAGGCCAAGGATTGGATCCTAGAGAGCCAAGATATCCTCAAGGCTCTTAACGATAACTTACAAACAGCCCAAAACCAGTAGAAGATGTATGATGACCAGCATCGAGTAAAGAGGCATTTTGAGGAGGGGGATTTGGTCTACCTTCAATTGCAGCCATACCGACAGTCCACATTGAAGCAGAAGGGGGATGAAAAAATGCTGCCAAGATTTTTTGGGCCATACAGAGTGATGAGGACGATTGGAGAGGTGGCTTACGAGTTGGAGCTACCACCAGGGAGCAAGATTCATAACATCTTTCATGTGTCATGCCTCACAAAACTCATGGAGTTGCCTCCACTTGATGATGTGGGGCATTTGATCCTAGAACTAGAGGCCATCTTACAGACCAGGGAAGAGGAAGCTGAGAAGCAGGATCATCAAAGAGTATTTGGTGCGTTGGAAGAGTTTACTGGATGAGGACGCCACTTGGGAAGGAGAGCACATTCTTGAGCATCCGGCATTGAAGTTGCTTGGGGACAAGCAACATTTGGGAGGGGAGAACTGTCATGTTCCTTCCTAAATTTTTTTGGAACAAGATTAATTTTTGTATTATGGGGCCAATTTTGGAGGTAGTGGACCCCATTCGATTTTATTAGGAGATTTGACTTCGGAAAAGTTATTTGAGTTGTAGTTAAGTTACACATGGAGGCTACCTTCACTAGGGAAATACACACTCCCTAGTTTGATTTGCATGGAGGTGGTTAAGTTTTGCATGAGGTTGGTTAAGTGAGGGCTCGCGATGGATGATGAATTGGAGGGAAAAGTGCTCCACGAAATCTATATAAGGAAGGCAGCTCTCCTCATCTCAAGCATCTTTTGGGTATATCAATTTCTCTTGGTTGCTCGAGTTGCTTAGCCAAGTCACTCATTGCTTAGCACAAGTTCTTCAAGCGAAGAGGTCACCCTTCCTTTGGGGCACTTCAAGAGCCACCCGAGGAAGGTTTTCTACAATTCTTCAGGAGGAGGATTTCATTGTGATTTCCAGCAGTGGCATTCACTTCTAGGTGGTGCGCATTACTAGAGGACGTAGTGGGGAGGAGGTCGAGTTGTTGTTGGTGTCTTGCAGCAGAGTTTGGGCATGTGATTTTCCAGAGAGGAGGCTAGGGAGGATTGTCAACATTTGGGAGAGTATGGGAGTTGGTTGAGCCTGTTGCTTGGCAGTGTGACTTTCGTACTACCTGGGCCAGCGCAGAGGCAATACTGGGAGCTCACTTGGTGGGTAGAGTATCAGCCCTTGAGGCTGAGCTTTGCCGTGGAGGTTAGAGGAGATACTTGGAGTGGTGTTTGCTTCACTTTCAAAGCTTGGAGGAGGATTTCATGGCAATTTCTCACAAGCTGTATTCTTGGAGTAGTTTGGAGGGCGTAGGCCATAGAGGAGGCCGAATTTTGGAGTTTGGATTCAGGCCAAACCCTTTATGGGTTTTTATGGGTTTTGGCCAAGGAGTGTGGGGCTGAAGTTTCATCACTTTCTGAGCACCGAAGTCTAGGTTTCTTGCAATTCCTTTCCAGCTAACCATGTAGTTAGTAGGAGACAGCGCAGAGCATTAGAGGAGAAGTTATCTTTCCAGCATTGTGATTATTGTTTGACACCGGCGTTCTGTCAAGCTTGCCCTTGAGGCAAGCCCAGGTGCATTTCCATACTATTCTACTTGCTCCATTCCATTAATAAAATAGCTAAGCTAGTTCTCATTTCTGATGTGTATTGAGTATTTGCTAATCGTTTTTATTTTTGTGTATGAATCCTATTTGCTTTTGCATATCGCTGTTTGTTTCAGTTTGGAACATTACATACCAGAAATCAACAGCCCCCGCCAACTTAATAATATTAAAAGGGATGTTGGGTTGTGTTATATTCTTTCCACATAGTTAACAGGGGGTTTGAGGGGTACCCGTAACCCCACTTTATGGGGTCCGGGGTAGTGCCCTGGAAAATTTTGGTTTTAGACCCTAAGTTAGGTTGGGCGAACCCACCTATGGTTTTGTGCAGGATTTTCGCACATGTTTTTTGGACGCAATGGTTTTCCGTCCATGGTTTTGGACGCGATGGTTTCCGGTCCATGGTATTGGATGCTTTGGCATGTATAAATATGTATTGTAACATTGAAAGTAACATAATGAAAAATCATGCTAGTAGTCCCGGTTTTGGGATCCAGTGGGAAATCTCTATGTATACGTGTTTTATGTGTTATGCTCTCGCATTTTTATTTTTCCTGTGATTTAGAATTCATATGCAAGTAATTTCTGTATGGGGTTAAAACGTACAAATTTGACCACTTTAAATAAATAAAACTAGTCTACATCCTTCTTAAAGTTAGATCTATCAGGCATTCACAGGGAACAAAGTTTTTAATGTCTAAATTTATTTACCATTTAATTCCATTTCATATATTAATTTCTTCACATTAAATTCTTCAAAGAATTTCATTTTAAGAAATTTGATATGTCTTTCCATCTTTGATAGATGGAGATTTATCTATTTTTTTAATAGAATAAATAATTTATCATTATAATGACAACTCCCTCATACTCTCCTCTTGATAACCTCTACTCTCGATGCAATAATCATGTGGAATGGTGTTTTCTACAACCTAGTATGTGAGAGACAGGTAATTATTACCATGCTTAAGATGGAGTTACATCTAGCATTTAAAAAAATATTTCAATATCAGCTATAAATCAAATAATTTTATATCAATTTGATCTAGAGATAAATATATCAATTTCTTATTACCATTCCATGGTATTTAAAGAAATATTAATGAATTTTATTTCTTTAAATGTGAACCATATATTTCAAACAAGAAAGAAATTCTAGTAGAAATATGAAAAGAGGAAAGGGATCTAATGATATTTTATAAAACAAGACGTGTTTTATCTATGGCTATAGTTTCCCTTGCCATGCTCAACAATACTTGAACAACTAGAAGTCAATGTCGCTTATTCAGACCATAACACGGATTTGGTTTACTATTTGGAAGTTATATTTGGAGGTTGAGAAGGTTCTATTATAATTTTTTTCAATTTAACTCTATAAATAATGGAAGCATCTATCATTTTAAGGAAGAAGCATTTTCTTCGTTTCTTAGAAATGCCATTCCTAGAAGTGAGAATTTCCAAATGAATTATGAATTCATTAAAAGAGAAAAAGGTATTCTTAAGCTGAAAAATTTAGACTCAAAATCTAAAAAAAATAGTATGTTCCATGAATGGGCCTTCATGGAAAAAAATATTGGCCCTTATCCTAGTCCTCAAACTATGTCATAGAATTCATGAAAACAATTAAAGAAAATTGTAAAAACTAAAATTTATGTCAAGTAAATAGTTTGTAGCTTGTATAATGGATAGTAGTCCATGAATGTGAAAATGTTAAGGTAGATATGTCTATGTATCTCATAATCTTGATTTTGGATGTAACCCTAATTGTAATATTATTCTTAAGAAATACATTACCATATTTTATCCCAATGACTGTTAATTTGCATGGAGAGGAAGAAAAGTGACTCATGAAGTGAGATTTGCATCTTGTAGAGTAGAATATTAGTACCACATGTAGATAAGGTGTTTGAACTACTTAGGGTTGAATTGAAATTTGTGCACTTTTGTTGAATCATTCTATTGAACATGCACCTAGAAGATCAAAGTCATGTGGCATCCACACAAAGATTAGGTTTGGATGGTTTTTTCCACTATGCAGAGTCAAGTCCATGCAAAAGGAGGAGGTAATGTAGAGGTAAGACCTACCATGGAGCTCTTTCTATTTATTTTGGCAACATGTGTTGATTTGGTCAAGCAATTTTATGTTGCTAGAGAAATTAAGTCCTTACTGAATCAATTATTATTTTTAAATCTACTTTTGTTTGATTCCATGAATTTTTTTTGTGGACAAAACATGCCCTATTCTACTAGTGAAGTCTAGGGTTGTTGAAGTTATGGCCATATTGTTTAATTAATGAAGCCCATTTCGTGATAAAGTCAATAATTTTTTCAACTTTTGTTGGAATCTATTTAAGACTGTGAAGGTAGTTCTTGTCCCTAATTCAACGGGCCATCAAATAATCAAGAAGAAGGGTTGATTTTGTCCACTTTGTAGTTTAATATTGCCTAGATATTAAGGGAGAATAAATAGTTAAGATGAGTAACACTAAGTTTGAGATAGAGAAGTGTAATAGTAAAAATAACTTTCAATTACTTGAGATCAAGATGCAAGATTTTTCAATGCAATAAGGATTCCTCAAGAAACCTATGTGATGATGAGAAATGAAAATATATAGATGCAAGAGATCTAAACACCATTTTGTTATATCTAGTATATGGTGTCCTATTTACTATTATTAGATAAATGACACCAACATGCATCTAGATCATAATGGATATCCTTTATATGACAAAATTCTTGATAAATTGAATACTTGAAAAGGAAACTATAAAATATATGTATTAAAGAAGGTACCATAATTTTTAATGATTTAAATTTGTTTAATAACTAGTATATGTTATTAATTATTATGGGTGTAAAAATAAATAATGAAGATAAGGTAGTTACATTTTTTAATTCATTGTTGAACCTTCGGGAGTTTTGGATTTTGAAGATTACAAATGGACATATCAAGATAGATCTCTAAAAGTACTGAAGGGCACTTTGGTGGTTATGAAGGTTGCGAGGAATATAAACCTTTACAAGATGGAAGGCAGTATTGTAATCAATGAAGAAACAATGATATCTAATGAATTTAATGAATCTATTCATTTATGGCATAAACAACTAGATTATATGAGTGGGATAGAGGTACATGTACCGATAAATCACAATTTACTTCCAAATTTGAAATGTTTGAGTGTGTGTTTTTGCAAATATTGTATCTTTGGAAAACATTGTAAACAAAAATTTAAAATAGGAATTCATAATAGTAAATATGTTCTATATTATATCCGTTCATATGTTCAAGGGTTATCCTCTACAAGTTAGCTTAGAGGATCATCATATTTTGTAATATTTATAGATGATATCTATAGAAAGGTATGGTTCTGGACATTAGAAATAAAAGATGGCATGTTTAATATATTTAAAAAATTTAGAGTTATTGTAGAAAATAGAAAAACAAGTACAATCGAATGTTTAAAAATGGATAATGAAGGCAATTAGGTGGGGGTAAAGTCAAATATTGAGTAAAATTTATATATTTATAATTTGAAAAATGTTGCAAACAACCTAAGATCGAAAATCATAAAACCACTATATACACTACACAACAAAATGGTGTTTCCAATCACATCAACAAGAGTCTTCTATAAATAGCAAGAGATAAAAATCCAAGGAAGAATACAAAAGGAAATAAAATTTTGTTGAATAAATTCCATGTATGTAGATGAAGTCTTATCTATATGTAATTTCTCACAATACTATGAAGAATGGTCATTAGATTATGGTGCTTCACATCATATTTTTCCACATTTAACTTGTTTTCATCAAGTTGTTGAACGTGGTATATTTCTTATGGTAAGTATTGTTTCTTGTAGGACTATTGAGGTTGGAAGTATCTAAGATTAAAATGTTTGATGGTAGTAGTAGTACATTGACATAGGTTAAACATGTGTGTGAACTAAAGAATAATTTAATTTCTTTTAATTTTTTGGATTTTGTAGGTTACAAATAGTGCTATCAAGGAGAAACTCTAAATGTGTCCTAGATCACTTTGGTTGTTATGAAGGACACAAAGACTAGAATTATTGACAAGTTGGAAAGGTGTACTCAAATCAATGAAGAAGTCTTGGTATTTGAGTAGGAAAATTTTCGAGGCTAAATTTTACAATTGGGCTAATGTTACGTGCATTTTACAAAAAACAAAATAACCAATTTACAATTTCGTTAAAAATGATTCACCCAATTTTCTATACAATAAATTATTTTACCTCAAAAGTTATTAAAATTTTATAGAGACTAATATAAAATCATTATAAATATAATATTTATTCTAAAATATCATGAGGAATTTTATATTTTACATATTAGGGACTAGTATGATTTAACAAAGTTTCCATAGTAAGATAATTTTCCATCCTTAAAATTTTCGATATATTTGAGGATGAAAATGAATCTACCCATGTATGACGTCAATGGATGGTTCATATGAGTAGAAAAGTGCTAGATGTATTGGTAAAGAAAAAAATACTTCTAAATTTAAAATATTATAATCTACCCATGGTGCATAGAATAGATGGTGATGGGGTGTATGATTAAGGCACTCTGTGATGTGAAGGTCACTGGTTCAAAACTCCGTGGGCAAAATGCAGTCATGTTAAGGGTTGGTGCACCCTGAGTGACTTCTGATGCAGGAGCATCCAGCTCACTGTGACGAGGCAGAAAGAACTCCAACCAGGTTCACAAGCGAGAGTCTATTGAACTGTAAAATTCTATTGGGAATAATTTTTCTTTTATTTTATTTTACAAATCAGCAAAAGCTAGGTGTCTTTTCTATTTTCCAGTTTAGGATTACTGTAGTTTCGGTTGTTAATTAAAAGGTAGTTTATGTAATTAGGAAAAATAACCATCAACTGTTCCTACAAGTCTTGGAATGCCAGATGACTATAGTGATGGAAAGAAATAGAAGTTATGTAACTATTTTTGTAACAGTTAAACCAACTGCAAGCATCAACTGAAAACAGAGGGCTATAAAGCCAAAATACATGTAACAGAGAGAGGTTCAGTTCATAAGAGAAGAAGTTGAGTGAATTCATCAATAGAAACTATCAAGCATTCAAAACCAGAGAAGTTACTATCCATCGAAATTGTCTGTATAATTATTTGTTGATTTACATTTACATTTTCATCATCTAATAGACTATTGTATCATTATAAATCATTTCATTATCATGGATACTATACAAGAATAATTCACAGTCGAATCTAAGTCAAGCAGATAGAATTTTAAACGAATTCTGAGTCATCAGACAAACAGTCACTTAATTATTTACGCACACGGTGGAGCAATGTTATCAGTTTACAGTGTTCAGTAAACAGCAACCAAATCAGACAACCAGTCACGCTCACATTCAAATGCACAACAACATAAACGAAGGACAAGCGAATACGTTCGAATGCACAACAACATAAACGAAGGACAAGTGAATGTGCCAAAGGTAACAAATAACCATACACTCTTTTTCCATCAAAATTTCATTTAAATTGTCCAGAATAACAATCTACAGCAAAAGTCGATAGGGCCGAGTCCCATTGCATAGACAGAGACCAGTCTAGTCACGGCGGATGCAAATACAGTCAAATTACAAAAACCCAGGTCAAACGAGAAACCCTGAGTTAGGGTTTGTGACAGACCAGCAAGAAGGGTCACGCTGGACCCCCATATCCTTATACATGGAATCGAACTAGAACGAAAATGAAAAAAGAATAACAATACAGTGACCAGACAAATGGAATAGCGGACGGGTCATCCTCCAAGCAGAAACCAACATTCACAAACAGAACGAGTTTCAGGCCTACCCAAAATATAAGCAACCAAATACCGTCGAATACAGGAGAATACGCCATCCAGGTCACCTGTGAGGACCTGCAAGGAACCATAAGTAAAATTAGTGTGTGTTACAGAGAAAATACAGAGAGAGCGAAACCCTATAGAAGAAAATTAACCTGATAAACGAAACCCTTACCTGGAGGACGCGAAGAGAAGCCATATCTGGAACAGTGAATGACATTGAGCGACTGGAGAGAAGAGGGGCAAGTTGGGTTAGCCCCAGAACCAGGAGAGGATGGAATTGAAGCAAGGAGAAATAATGTACCTGTGTTAAATCCGAAGGTGCATCCCGAAGAACCCTGTGCTTCCAGCCACAGTCAATGCCGCGTCGTGAGAAGGCGAACGAACCCAGATAATTACCAACAAATCGAACTTGGAATAAAAACTTAGAGAACTAGTAGCAAATATAGAGACCGCACAATGAAAGCTATATGACAGTGAACAGGGAGACTAAATTCGAGTTACAGCTGAATACGACCAGTAAAAAGTTACAGTTATAACCACAAGCAAGCCAAACAACCAGTGAGTCCATAAAAGACATAACCCATGAAGTAGCAGTGTGACTTACCGAGGATTGAGCACGAAACCAGGCAAGTAACCTCCATATCCAGATAGAATTGCTTTCGAACAGACGAATAGAATAACCAAAAACGAAACGAAGGTCTCATACAACACCCAGAACTAGTTAAAGAATAGCACATTGCCCACAAGTTTCATTACAGAGCCGAAGGAACCACAGCACAGCGCAACCATTGTTTTCCCAACGCAAAGCTCACAAAACCCTCGGCGGAACAGAACAATAACCAAAAGAAGGATCGAGAGACGCGTTAAACATTAGGGTTGAGTAGTATACCGAGGCAGGGTACTGCCATTTAAGACTGCATTTAATATCCAGCTACCACCAACCTACAGAACCATGGGAGAACACCATCCAACCGCCACATAAACAGTCCAACACGTAACATAAAGCACAAAAGCATTACCAAGTGGGCTGGGTCCCATCAGAGTGGTATCAGAGCAGTTTGAGTTGAAGAGATTTGGGAGAAATGGATATAGGTAGACGAGGATGAGGCCGAGGTGCTCGTAGAATGGCAGATGAGGCATTAAGAGAAGAACTCAGAGTTCTTACTGCTCAATTGGAAGCAGTAGAGGCAGGCAGGAGAAGAGATCCAGAGTTAGGTGATGTGAGAGAAGAAGTGGAAGTGGCAGCAGATGGGCCTGAAGGTGACTCACCAGAAGTGAAGTTATTGAAGTCTGTATTATTGTCAAACAACAGACCAAAACCAAAATTACCAACTTACGATGGCAGTTTATCTATCGACGTTGTGTTAGATTGGATTAGCGAGATGGACAAGTATTTTGAATGCCAGGAAGTTAGTGAAGACCGTAGGGTCAAGTTTGCAGCAACAAAGCTGAAAGGACATGCAACCCTGTGGTGGGACAGTGTCCAGAACAAGAGAAAGAGGTTGAACAAACCTCCGATAAAAACTTGGACAAGGATGGTAGCTAAATTGAAGGGCAGATTTCTGCCAAGAGATTACCAAATCGCGTTACATAGGCAAGTTCAGAATTTGAGACAGAGGGGACTGGCCGTGAAAGAGTATACAAAGGAATTTTATCGAGTAAATTTGCGAGCTGGATACACAGAGGATACAGCAGAAAGGATAGCCAGATATGTAAATGGGCTGAGGATGGATATTTTGGATGAAATAAGCATTTTGTCTCCCAACAATACTGAGGAGGCATACCAGAGCGCGATCAAAGCAGAGGAGAAACTTAACCGAAGACAGAATGCCCGGAGAGGACGAGGGTCTACCAGAGGAAGAGGCCAGTCCTATGGCAGGGGCCGAACTGCTAGCAACAGCGAGGAAGCCAGCAGTTCAAGGACTTCGGGAACAACAGAAAAGGGAGATGGAACGAGAGGTGGCAGATCGTTTCAGCGCGACAGAGGAAATGGCCGTGGAAGGGGAACTGGTTACCAGTGCTATAGATGCCACAAGTGGGGGCACCGCTCTTTTGAGTGCCCAGAAACAGATTCAACTGGACAACGAGGCGCGTATGTGGCGCCACCAGAGGAAGCAGCAGCACCCCCTCAAGAGGCAGAAAATGCCCCAGAAACAGGGGAAGCTTTAGTGCTGCATAAAGTGTTGTTGAAGCCAGTTGATGAGAACATTGAACAGACGCAGCGGAAAGCTTTGTTCAGGACAGTTTGTAAATCGCAAGGTAAGCGCTGTAAAATGATAATCGACAGCGAAAGTACGGACAATTTGGTGTCCACCGAGACGGTGGAGAAGTTAGGACTGAAGCGTTTGAAACACCCCAATCTGTATCGAGTTTCATGGCTACAAAAGGGGCACCAGTTACTGGTGGATGAGCAGAGTGAAGTTGAATTTCAGATAGGACAGTATAAGGATAAAATCATTTGCGACATTATGCCAATGGACGTATGTCACATCTTATTGGGCAGACCTTGGCAATATGATAGAAAAGTGACACACGATGGAGTGTTGAACTGTTATAAGTTCGAAAAAGATGGGGTTAGGCATACCCTTGTGCCTATCAGGGAAGAGAAGGAGGCAGCTGAAGTAAATGAAACTAAGGCATTGCTAATGAGCGGAAAACAATTTTTAAAGCAGGTTGAGAACAACGAGATAAATTATGCTGTAGTCAAAAAGACAAGGACAATTCTGTTGCATACAAAAATCACAGATTTGCCTATAGAAATACAGCAGATGATGGAAGAATTTACGGATATAGTAGTGGACGACTTGCCAGATAAGTTACCTCCCAAGCGGAGTATTAGTCACCATATCGACTTCATACCTGGAGCCAGCTTACCAAATAAGGCAGCTTATCGAATGAGCCCCAAGGATAATGAAGA
>APFE031053698.1:218572-233096 GCA_000404065.3 Pinus taeda
AATGAGCCCCAAGGATAATGAAGAAATCAGAAAACAGGTGCAGGAGCTATTGGACAAAGGATTGATCAGGGAAAGTCTGAGCCCATGTGCTGTACCAACATTTCTCGCCCCCAAAAAGGGAGGAGAATGGCGGATGTGCACTGATTCCAGGGCCATCAATAAAATCACCATACGGTACAGATTCCCATTACTGCGTATGGATGATATGATGGACTGTTTGAGTGGGGCAGCTTACTTCTCTAAGATAGACTTAAAAAGCGGATATCACCAGATTCGGATACGTGAGGGAGACGAGTGGAAGACAGCTTTTAAAACCAATGAAGGCTTATATGAATGGCTGGTCATGTCGTTCGGGTTGAGCAATGCACCCAGCACATTCATGAGACTCATGAATGAGATGCTAAAGGAATATATTGGGAAGTTTGTAATTGTTTATTTGGACAACATTCTTATTTTTAGTAAGACACGAGAAGAACACTTCTGGCATGTGCGTAAAGTGTTGGAGAAGCTACAGCAGAACAAGTTATTGATAAATTTGAAGAAATGTACGTTTCTGCAGAGAGAGTTAATTTATCTGGGATTTGTGATAGCAGAGAACGAATTGAAGATGGATCCGGAAAAGGTGACAGCAATCATAAATTGGCCGTCACCGAAGAATTTGTTTGAGGTACGTAGTTTCCACGGATTAGCAAGCTTCTACAAGAAGTTTATTAAAAATTTTAGCAGAATTTGCGCTCCTATGTTGGAGACCATCAAAAAAGCCAGCCAACCTTTTCGATGGACAGAAGCAGCAGAAAAAAGCTTTCAGCTATTAAAAAAGAAAATAACAGAAAGACCGATTCTCAGGCTACCAGATATTCAAAAATTATTTCAGGTATGTTGTGATGCTAGTGGAACAGCAATCGGGGCTATACTCAGTCAGGAGGACATACCTGTAGCATTTTTCAGTGAAAAACTGAATGAGAGTAGGCAGAAGTACTCCTCATATGACAAGAAATTTTACGCAGTGGTATAGGCTCTAAGACACTGGAGGCATTATTTGTTGGGGAACGAGTTCGTGTTGTTTTCAGATAATTCTGCATTACAATATGTAATGCAGCTACACAAACTTAATCATAAACATGCCAAATGGGTGGAGTACTTGCAGAGTTTTAATTTTGTGCTGAAACATATCAGCGGACAAACAAATAAGGTGGCCGACACATTGAGCAGAAAATCTTTACTTTTACAGGAAAGCACTGTACAGGTTTTGGGTTTTGAACATTTACGGGATCTTTATAAGACAGACACAGATTTTAGAGAAGCCAATGAGGCGTGCCAAAACCCTTTGATAAGGGGAAATAGTCCTTGGTTGGACTATAACATACATGAGAAATTGCTTTTTAAGGGAGGACAATTGTGTATCCCCAGCTGTTCTATGAGGGAGAATATCATTCATGAAAAACACAGTGGAGGATTGGCTGGACACTTCAGTATAGACAAGACCTTGGAGCAACTTAGTCACTTTTATTTTTGGCCAAGAATGCGACGAGACGTACAACGTTTTGTGGCTAAGTGTAAGGTGTGTCAACTAGCGAAGGGACATAGCCAGAACACAGGATTATATACGCCATTGCCTATTCCAGGCAGACCTTGGGATTCAGTGAGTTTAGATTTTTGTTTTAGGACTGCCAAAAACATAGAAAGGTTATGATTCGGTGATGGTAGTGGTGGATCGTTTCTCAAAAATGGCACATTTTGTACCTTGTCGGAAAACTAGTGATGCCACTCACGTGACCCACTTGTTTTTTAATGAGATTGTCAGATTACACGGGTTACCAACAACCATCCTATAAGACAGAGATGTGAAGTTCACGGGACATTTTTGGCGTACCTTATGGAAAGAAATGAACACCCAATTAAGCTACAGTTCTGCTTATCACCCGCAAACCGACGGGCAGACAGAAGTTGTGAACAGAAGTCTAGGAAATCTGTTACGCAGCTTAGTCGGGGAGAATTCTCGAATGTGGGACCGAGTGCTAGCGCAAGCAGAGTTTGCTTACAACGATTTGCGGAATCGTAGCACGAGTCTCAGTCCCTTTCAGATCCTTTATGGCATGCACCCTCGTGGAGTGCATGAACTTTGGGATCTTGGTTTACAAGAACGACGGAGTGCGGATGGAGAAGATTTTGCAAATGCAATGAGGGATTTACACGAACAGGTGAAGGCAAAATTACAGGACAGCAGCTCGAAGTATAAGGAACATGCAGATTTAAGGAGAAGAGAAGTTCATTTTGAGGTAGGGGATGAAGTTCTGGTACACTTGCGTAAAGAGAGGTTCCCTAAAGGTACGTACAATAAACTGAAGTACAAGAAGATAGGGCCTTGTAAGATCTTGCGAAAGTTTTCAGCAAATGCCTACGAAATACAACTACCACCTGGAGTAGGCATATCACCTATCTTCAATGTAGCAGGTCTGTTTCCGTATACAGGTGATCTGTTGGAAGAAAAGAAGGATGAACCCGAACAATCCACGCGGAACACCCAGGAAGACGGAGAAAGTTGGAAAAGACAAATGCCTTATGTCCAACCTCTTGAGATTGAAGGCATCCTTGAAACTCAGGTAGTTAGGCGTACTCGGTGGAAAAATTATTTTCAGTACCTGGTCAAGTGGAAGAACTGTCCGATTGAGGACAGCTCATGGCTTGACGCCAGGCAGATTGAACGGACAGGAACATTGGTGGAGAAGCTCATGAACCGGAGTCATGATCTCTTTTCACACCGGGAGCCTGATGCAGGAACATCCAGCTCACCGTAATTGGGCAGAAATCCAACCAAGTTCAACAGCTCGTGACCGATTGAACTGTCAAAGTTTTATGGGAATAATTTTTATTTTTATGTTATTTTACAGAATCAGCAAAAGTTAGATACCTCTTTTATTTTCCAGTTTAGGATTACTATAGTTCGATTGTTAATTAAAAAGTAGTCTATGTAATTAGGAAAAATAACCATCAACTGTTCCTACAAGTCTTGGAATGCCAAATGAGTATAGTTATGGATAGAAGTAGAAGTTATGTAACCATTTTTTGTAACAGTTAAACCAACTGCAAGCATCAACTAAAAACAGAGGGCTATAAAGCCAAAATAGATGTAATAGAAAGGAGTTCAGTTCAGAAAAAGGGAAGTTGAGTAAATTCAGAAATAGAAAAGACCAAGCATTCAAAACCAGAGAAGTTATTGTCCATCTCAATTGTCTGTATAAATATTTGTTGATTTTCATTTACGTTTTCATCGTCTAACGAGCTACTGTATCATTATAAATTATTACATTGTCATGGCTACTGTGTAAACATAATTCACAGTCGAATATAAACCAAGCAGATAGAATTTTAACGAATTCAGAGTCATCAAATTAATAGTCACATACTTAATTTACGCACGCGATGGAGCAACATTTCAAATTTACAATGTTCAGTTAACAACGACCGAATAATATAACCAGTCACGCTCACGTTCGAACGCACAGAAGAACAAACGACAGACAAAGCCGAATATGCCGAGGTAACAAAACAACCATACACTCTTTTCTATTAAAAAAATTTCATTTCAATTGTCCAGAACAAAAGTCTATAGCAAAGTCGGTAGAGCCGAGCCACATTCCAGAGAACAGAGACCATTCCAGACACAACTGAAGCCGAATACGACTGAAGGATGAAAACCCATGTCAAAACGAAAAACCCTGAGTTAGGGTTTGTATCAGACAAACAACCAGAGGCCACACTGGACTCTCGTACATTCTCATACAGAGTCGATAAACTCAAGACTACAGTCGAATAGCATATACAGTGATCTAATCACTCGACCAGGGGACAGGTCGTCCTCAGAAAACAAAAACAACATTCACAGACAAAAATGAGTTTCAGGCCTACCCAGAAGACGAGCAATTAACACAACCAAGCCTGGGAGAATATGCCACCCAGGTCGCCCATAAGGACCTGCCAGGAGCCAAATACAAATGTTAGTGTATGGTATAGGAAGAACGCAGAGGAAAACAAAACCCTGAAAAAATAAATCAACCTATTGAATGAATTTCTTACCTGGAGGACGCAGACAGACGCCATAGCCTGGACAATGAACGAAACAGAGCAACTGTAGAGAAAAGGGACAAGTTGGGTTAGACCCAGAACGAACAAAGGAGCGAAATTGAAGCATGGAAGAATAGCATACCTGTATTGAGTTCGAAGGCGCATTCTGAGAAACCATGTGCTTCCAACCAAGACCAAATGTCGTGTCGTGAGAAGGCAGACAAACACAAATAGATACCCAGAAAAGGAACTTGGAACAAAAATCTCAGAGAACCAGTAAGGCGCACAGTGAAAGCCATATAACAGTAAACAGAGAGATTAAGTTCAAACCACAGCCGAATACAACCAACCGACGTTACAATCATAACTACAAGCAAGCAAATTAACCAGTAAATCCACAAATGCCAGAACCAGTGAAGTAGCAGCATAACTTACCAAGGACTGAGCACGAAACCAGGTAAACAACCTCCACAGCTAAACCGATTTGCTATCAAACAAACAAACAGGACAACCAGTGGTGAAACGAAGGTCTCAGACAGTATCCAGAGCTAGCCAAACCACGGCATATTACCCATAAGCTTCGTTACAGAGCCGGAGAAACCACAACATAACGCACCCACCATTTTTCATTGCAGAGCTAACAAAACCCTCGGCGCAACAGAACAATAACCAAAGGAAGAATCGAGAGACCGCATTAACGATAGGGTTGAGGAGTATACCGAGGCAGGGTACTGCCATTAAGTCCCGCATTTACTACCCCAGCTACCACCAACTTACAGAACCACGGGCAAATATCTTTCATCCGCCACGTAATCGATCCGAGATATAGAATAAAGCATAAAGCATTGCCAAGTGGGCTGGGTCCCATCATGGAGACTCAACTAATTGAATCAACCCTCAAAGCATAAAACTTTTACTAATCTATCACATTTATAAATAGAATATTTTAAAAATAAGTATTTTATAATTTTAAAAAATAATGATATTATTGTTTTTATTTTTTTAAAAATGTAATACAATTGTAATTTATATTTTCTTAAATTTAATTTACCAAAAATACAAATTTTTAATTCACTGACTTAGATACATGTTAACTCTGAATTTATCAAGCGCAGAGGATCAAATCTTTTTAGGTGTAAACCTCTTTTAGAGTGAAAAGAGATTTGGTCCCTCACGGAGCTTAGTAAATCAGAAATTAAAATAGATCTAGACTAGTTTATTTTTCCCCTTTAAAAAAACTATATTCCACATGAATGTCATGGATTCTCATAAACCCAACACTAAAAAACCGTCAGTAAATTAATTAAATCAAATTTATCTTAACTAACCAATAAAAATTAATCAATATAATAATAAGACCAAAACAATACATCTCATAATATTATCAATTAAACACTATTTATTATATTTATAACTAAAATATTTTTAAAATAAAAACTTTAAAATTGTATTTGTTTTTTCCGCATTTTACACCAATATCAATGTCCATATAAAATAGGGCTAAACAAACCTTTCAAACTTATCCCAACCTATATTTCTAATAATGATCAAACAAATATACACATTTTGCATTGAGATCAGTGGGAATACAAAATTTTGTCCACTTTGCATTGATATCAATACAAAGTGGCATTAAGAAACATATTTTAAGCCTATCCAATATGCATCAATACAAGGGGGCATTAAAAACCACATTTTAAATTTATCCAATCTACATCTCTAATTATGATTTAAAAAAATCTACATGCTTGATGTTTATGCAATGTATATCGGTCATGATTTTCATGAGGGTTCATGAAAATTTACCCCCCAAAAAAAACTATAACATAATCATTAAAGGAATAAGTATTATTTAAATACGATATATTTATTTTGTCAAAAAAAATTCCATTATATTATTATATTATTAGAAGAAAATAAATTACATTTGGATAGTCTACAACTCTCTTTGCTTCACACCAACTGGATTTGTTAGCAAGGAGAATTCGAAAAAAACATAATAGATGTGCCCATTCATTGCTTATATCCCATGGGAACAATGGCCAAATATTTCAAAATACGTACAAAACTAAAAAGAAACTAGTACTTTTCGTATTAAGGAGAGGGATGTAAAGCTTGATCACCTGGAACTGCTAGAGGGTCATCGTCTTCATGGACATGAAAGTATATGTGAGCCAAACACACCTCAATTTTGAACATTCTCACATTTGTGTGATGCTAGCTATGTCTCACAGAAGCCAACTGCTCCAAGACTTCATTATGGCTATATTGGACATCCTTGATGTATGCCACAATCTTGTTCCAGTTCTCATATCTATGTTCACAGAGGATGCCCAGGTAGGCCTGGATATCCCGCAATTGATCAACAATTGTGCCAAGGGAGGGCGGTTGAATTAAGTAGCCCAACGAGGGAGCTTGGACCTGCGCTACCTCTCCTTCCATTTCCATACCTCCGATCATGATCTAGATTAGATCATTATATTGTTTTTCATCCATCTCGATTTATTCGGAGAGAAAAAAAATGGAAGAATCAGCTCATGGGACCATTTTTACCAGTGGGGCCCAGTTTGGTGAAACAAGGTCAGAAACTTTCCAGGAGCATTTTGAAGCATCAAACGACATTTTTGGAGATGAAACTTTTCCGCTTTAGTGCAACACCTTTTCATGTTGTTCTACACACAAATATATTTCCAACAACATAAGAAGCACGTCAATCGAAGTCTGCATGTAAAAGTTATGCCACTCAGAAGTTGACCTTTCTATTTTCACACCTATATTTTGGGAGGATGTCACGTCAGCCCCCATTATTTATGGAAAAGGGGCTAGCCACATGATTGTGATGTAAAATACTCTAGAAGAGTCTATATTGTAACTCTAGTTAAGAGTTGATGTAGTCAAACTTAACCACTAGTAGGTTATCGAGTTGTGTTATAACTAGACCACTAGGATGAAGAGACATCTATTCTTTCAAGAGCATTTTGTTCCATAATTGAGCAAAGATAGATAGGAGAGATAAGAGGTAGAGCACATAGAGAGGATATGTGCATTGTAGTAGCCCATGGGCAACAAACATTACTTCTTTTTACTTGCAGCGATAATTTTGGACAGAGAAAGAGAGCAAAGTGGCCTCACCTTCTAGCTGGTTTTTCTCTCAAAAGTGTTTCCTAGAGCATATCTTGTGTCTTATGTGTGAGTGTGAGCTCATTTTATCGTTTTCTACTTTTTCTGCATAATTTCCATTCACATGCATGCACTAATTAACGTTAAATCTACAGATCCTAAAGTTTAATAAAACTGTAATAGTGTAGAATATTCAAATTTTAACATAATATTATCAGATATGTTGTGATGAACTATCTAGTAGAATATCCATGACAATTTATGGATCACACCACTTTCTCACTCATCTAAGCCTAAGCTCCCTACTTCCCACAATGACCACCACCTCGACGGGCTCAGCCACACTGGCATATCATCCCTACAGTTTGGATGTGATGAAACGTTTGCCAATACCTCACACTAGGGAAATTGCCACGCCTGTTGACCACCCTTTGCAGAAACACACTAGAATTTCTAGGCCCCAACCCTAGCACAAGCCCAAACTCAACCCAAGGTTCTAAGCGAGCCTAGAACCCCCAGTACAAGCATAATTGACAGAATGTTTCATAGTAGGGAGTAATCACACGAAGGTCGAAAGAACCTCGAATCCAGGGGTCGACAAGTACTTGGTTCGATATGGCCCACTCTTGTTTCAGACACCCACAAAGCCTATGTAACACCAAGAACCAAATGAGCCTCCAAAATTCTACCATGCTAGGTTGAGGGCCAACTAACACTCTGACTTCTCTCAATTACCAAAGGCCAAACATACACCTGGTCCACCCACCCACGGGCCACAACAACAAAACCGCCTGTACATTTTTCTTCCAATACCACATAAGAAGAACAAAAACATGAAACCTAAATAGAGCCCAAGATAATAGGATTACCTCTGCAAATATTTTTGCATTGTTGTGTTAGGCCACAATATGAGACGCTTGCCAACAAAGATAGGTATGGTCGTAGGGCTATCAAACTGGAGCAATCCCTTTGTAGACACAGGCCCTAGATCCAAAATAAAAGCTTGAGTAACTCTTGTTTGCAATTCTTCCCTTGCTTGCTAGTTTGCACCAACTTTGAAACCCCCACTTGGCTATCTAGAGGAGTCGTCCGAGCGAACTGAGTAGGTGCCACCTTCCAAAACACAAATTTTCATTTCCCACATGATGATTCTATTCACCACATCCAACGTCAAGGGGATTACAACTAACATGATCTCTAGAACATTCACCAGCAGGCCACCTGGCCTGATGTACTCACCATAACTTATATTCATTACCGTAGTGTGGGAGGGCTTGAATTACACCAACACATCACATTTACCAAGTCGTTCACCCCAACATGGATAAATATGAAATTTTATTATAAAATTATTATTATACAATAAATTTTTAATCATAAATAAAAACAAAATATTATATTAATAATCAAAAAAGGAATAAGTTTATTTAAATATGGAATATTATTATAAATAGAATCATAAATTAAAAAAATATCTATTTTATTAATAGTTATTTAAATTAATTAATACAAATTTCTTTTAAAGAAAAGTGATTTATAATTTTTTTATAGTTATTAATTCTTACTTGAGAAACCAAACCAATAACAATGGAGAAGTATCTTATTCCAAATCATTTGAGTCATATTCTTGATAAGAAAACAATAGCGGAAAGTTTCTATGAATGTTCTAGAAATTATGTTCATCTTGAAAAACATAAAACTAATCCTCCAGACTAACGTCGAAAACATTGTAGTGCTAAGTATGATAAACTAATTTATGTGATGAACAACGATACCTGGTGGAGGAGAATATCCTCCAAAACCTGAATGATGAATGTAGAACTCTCCATAGTGATGATTAGGCCTTGGATGAATTGATGTTGGTAATCTTCCACTAATATCCTTGATTTGAGACTAAACTTTATCCAATTGTAAAATGATTTATTTTTTGGCTTCTCCTTATATGTCAAGAAGAACTCTACCAATGAAGGTTTTTATGTGTCAATAGAGATCAACAATCCTCCAATATTTTCTATCTCTATCTCATGAGCTTCTTAGGTTGTGAATCCAATCTCTCGGGTTAGAATCCATATCCATATCATGAATTACACCCCTCTCCTATTATTTCTTCTTCCACTAGCACAATTTCCTCCAGAATGTATCTAGGTACCTATTCATGATACATTCAGGTTGACTTCCTGGCTTGTTTCCTCACACAAGTGTCCACAGATCCTGCATAGGTTCCTCAAGCTCTCAACCCTAATCTGCCATTGTGGCTAGAGCGAGATGCACGCCCTCATGGATTTTTAAGTCCGCATAAATAAAAAATTGAGCTCTAGGTGGAGTTGTTAGATAGACAATAGACTTGGTGTCACTTTGGTAGATCAATGGGGAGAATAGCTGGAGGTGAATTAATAGAAGGTAGAGGTGGATTTATGGAAAAAAGATGCAAACTATCATGTAGAAAGAACCAATGTTCAAAGGTGGGGAGGAAGCATAATGGACAATAATAAAAAAGGTCGGCAAAATAAAGTGTTGAATGACCAAATTCAAAGAACAATGATAGACTCAACCTTCTCCTCACATGAGATGTGAAATCATTCACATGTATCATTCATTCGACTACAATGACAAACCTAGAATGTATTCGATCAATTAGACAACGAAGATAGTTGCTTGATATTTTCATAATACCAACCTCGAAAACCATATTATCTACATGATCCCAAACATTATGTCCCTGCCTCATTTTATATGACAATAACATCTTCTGCCTCATCGACATATAAAATTAGTAAAAAAAATATTATATTATCTTTCATGGATTCACTTATCCATCTAAAAAATTATCAAAAATATTATTCACTAAACTATTTTATTAAGTTACTTAAAATGTAAATAAAATAAAAATATTTATTAACAAATATTTTATATTAAAGATATAAATAAGATTTCGAAAAAAATAATAAAAATTTAATTAAGTAAATTTATATTTCAATGCCCATCCATTTGAATAAGTGAAAAGGAAAATCTAATTTTCTATTTTGAATAAATGGGAATGCAACAAGTATTATAATTATTTAAATGTGGTTCAATCATTTTTTTTTGAAAACTTACATCATTTCAGAAAAGACTGTGACATGTTAAACAATATTTAAAGAGAATGTATCAATGATTATTTAAATATGATTCAATCATAATTTTTTTGAAAACTTACATAATATTTAAAGAGAATGTAACCATGATTATTTAAATGTGATTCAATCATAAAAAAAATTGAAAACTTACCCAAAAAAAAATAGTGACATATTAAAGCATATTTAAAGAAAATGTTTCCATAATTTAAGTAGGTTCCATCTGTTTTCATCATTAGATTTTGGAGATGTTGATAGGTAATTCTCACATGCAAGTGTAGAATATAAAGAATGTTTTCAATATTTTGTCTAAAATCTGTTTGGATGCGTTGATTTCTTTATAGGTAAAAGTGTAGGAGAATAATATAGTATATTTTTATAATTTATAAAAAAATAAAAAGAAGTTAAATAATAATTTATTTTGAAAAAGGAAGATTATTTTAAGTCCAAGTGGTGAGTCTAGCTTATCCATTTTTTTGTGCAGCCACGTGATAATAAGGAAAATAATGAGTATATCATTTGGTTGAAGAAAGTGCCCACACAGTGACACAAATAGGAGGTGATTAATTTTTTATTCCTAATTCTTTATCCCACATGGGTAGGATGATGAAATAGTAGTTTTTAATATTGCAAATTATATAATAGGAGGTGATTAATTTTTTATTCCTTATTCTTTATCCCACATGGGTATGTTTTAATATTGTAAATTGAAATATATAAATGAGGTGAGGCTTGGCCATGGTATGTAATTATTGTACATGGTTGGTTCTTACGAAAAAACATATTTCAACATATTTCAAGAAAGATCCTTGTATGGTAAGTGATAAAAAGAAAGAGTAGATTGTATGGTCGGTGATAAAAAGAAAAAGATAAAAAAGAAAAGAAATACTAGAAGAGTAGAAAGAGTAGATTGTATGGTTAGTGATAAAAAGAAAAAGTAGATATATCATCTGGTTGTTCTATAATCTTTCAAGGACCTTATTCTATTAATAATTTATTTTTTGAGATATGATCTGTGTCTTTGTTTGTTTTCTCTATAAATGTGAAATATGAAAAGAAATTAAAAAAGTTTTTAAACTATATATATTTTTTAAAGTAAGCCAAAGTAAAATATTTTTACATGCTTGGAGTTATTGAGTCATTTAAATATTAAAATGGAATCCCCATTTACTTGGATTAAGTACAATCTTTTGCTAAATAACAAAAGAAGATTTTTACAAGAAGATTTTTACAATCCAAGATTTCTCTTGATTTTCTTATAGTACCTCTATTTTAAAAATCTCACACAATTTTTTTTTATTTAAATGAATTTTTTATTCCAAATAAGGTTGATACATGGATATTTATACCATATTTAAATATTTATCAATCCATCGATTGTAATAGAAATTCATTATTGATCCGAATTGGATTCATAAAGACTAATCGGAAGAACCATGGTTGTACCAAGTCGGGACAGACTTCAAAGAATTAGAACAACAATCAAAAACTCTTCTAAACTAGTGGCAGTTGGTAGCTAGCGGGGAATGACAAGGACCTCGGTCAAAACACGCTGACCGAGGCCCAGGGAGACTGCGCGGGAGGCAAAATTAGGCTCTGGGAGGCCCAGATCGGGAAACAGAGGGAGTTTTTGATGCGCAATTAGCACTAGTCGTGCATCGCTGGGCAAAAACCCTCAAAATGGAGAAGCCCCGAGCACTTGGTCACATGAGAGCGGGAAAAATGTGGGATAAAAGGCTAAGAGCTAAAGGCGGGACTCGCTCCAAAACTGACGGTATTGATTGGGGCATCCATGGGCGGTAAGCAGTTTTGGTGAAAGTGGAGCGATTCCCCTCAGCGCCCGACGCGTGGCAAGCGGAGGGGAGAGAAAACCGTCGCTCATCGTGTGCTAACAAAAGAGCAAGTCCACCGCGCGAAATGAGCGGATGGCGTTGGAT
This sequence comes from Pinus taeda, assembly GCA_000404065.3. Lineage (NCBI taxonomy): Eukaryota > Viridiplantae > Streptophyta > Pinopsida > Pinales > Pinaceae > Pinus > Pinus taeda. The sequence continues at coordinate 230,808 of APFE031053698.1, forward strand.
CTGGGGGATCCAGATCTAACGGTTGATATCGCGCTCGACAGTAAGACCAGATTTAACGAGGGAATAAGCCGTGATTTAAAAGAATCTGAGGTCCGCTTTGACCGCCAAGGTGGCAGAAGACTCATTCCATGACGTAACCGAAGAATTGAACCGATGAAGCAGGCTGGCGTAGTTTGCAAGAGTACAAGTGTCCACTCCCTATGAGCCCGATGATGACACCGAAACAGGGAACTCCAAGCGAAGCTATAGCAAGAAAATTGATGGAGGGGAAGAGGAATCGAACTGCCATGAGCCCAAATGGCTTTAAAGCCATGAACAGAGAACAAAAAGAAAGGACACTCAAAGAGGAAAACAGAAGACAAAGAAGAGAAGAACCAGTGAAGCAAAAAGCAGAGAGGAGACAGAGGGTCGAGCTGACCAAAGGTAGCGTCGAGCGCTAGAGAGCTTGAGAGATTTCAGCCTTCCCTGAGAGGATCTGTTAGACTAGAGAGGTCAAAGAGTTGGCAAGGAAAATACTTTGTGTACTCTAGTGGCTTGGGGAATCCAAGAACCACCCTACCAAGCCAATATGTTTCAGGAGACTCATATTGAGCTCCTGCATTGTAATTCTCTGCTTCAAGACATAATAAAAGAAGGCCACCACTAAGAGCTGGACCGGAGATGTAGCCCTGGAGGATAGGGTGAACTCCTTATTAATTTCTTGTGTTCTTGTATTTTCTTACTATTTTTCTCTGCTGTTTTCCTTTTCAAGTGTCTGTGTATTTGCAATCTAATCGATCTGTTGCTTAAATAACATAGACACACACTAGCACATGAGTCTGTAATACCTTCATTTAATAAATCTTTAACTGAGGTCACTCATAGGGTGATTATCAGATCAAGTGGTATCAGAGCTTTAGGTTGCAAGGTTAGACAAAATTGTGTTGGTTTGGCTGTTGAATGCTCACTAGATCAAAGCTAAAATTAGGAGAAGGAGAATTGGTCGAAACTAATCCTGAGATTGGGAGAGTCTATCCTTGGAAGACAATGTCAGAGGAAGGTTCTGTGGGGCCAGACCCTCAATTCATAAAAAGTTTCCTAGCTATAAATTCTATGATAGAAAAAATGTATAGGGACTTTAGAAAGCATAAGGATGAAGATTCATCGGGTTCTAAACAAGACAAAGAAGAATATGAGTCTCATTCCCATGACCACTCAAAAGTAAAAGGGAAAGAGGAAAAAAACTTTCTCACACCTCCTAATAGCCCTGTGCATAATAAGAAAGCATCTTTGATCAAGCTAGATGTTAAATTTGACTTGCCTATATATGATGGAGAGCTAAATGCTGAAAAGTTGGACAATTGGATTAGAAAAATTGATGTGTATTGCAGAGTACAGAACATTTATTTAGACAAGAGAAAAATTCAGTTGGCAAGACTACGCCTAGGAGGCACTGCCCGGGTTTGGTGGGAAGGCAGAACCCAAGCTGACATGAAAAGATATGGTAAGACTATCTCTGTCTAGAGTGACTTTGTTTCTGCAATCAAGAAGCAGTTTTATCCATTGGCCTACATGCAACAAGCCATGCTGAGTTGGCAAACTCTTCGGCAGTTGAAAGGGCAAAGTGTGCAAGGGTACACTCAAGAATTTAGAAAGAGAGCATTGATTCTAGGGATCTCATTAGACTCACTAGAGACTCTTTTGAAGTACATTGGTGGTCTTCACAGCTACATGAGGCATACCATCCTCATGTTTAATCCCACTAGTATAGATGAGGTATTTGTACAAGCTACTCATCTAGAAGCTAGAGGAAAGAATGGAAAGCCAGAAGTTGGGGGACCATCCCAACCCACTGCAAGTAAGAGCAAGGAGAGAAGAAAGCATAAGTGGAAAGCAAGGAAGGCTAACACTGCACAAAAAAGAAAAGCTTCATGCACTCACTATAAAAAGGATGGGCATGATGATGAGCATTGTTGGATTCTACATCCAGAGCTGAGACCTAAGAAGTCTAAGGGCAAGAAGAAGAAGACTGCTGCAGCTATTCAGAAAGATTTGGGGTCAGACTCGAGAGATGAAACAATCATTGCAGCCACAGGTATAAAAGGTAAGAATTATGAAGCATCTACTAGTAATTCTACTCAATCTATTATTGATGAAGAACATGAGAGAAAATGACATGAGCTTTTCCATATTCAAGTTGTTTCCAAACATCAAAAGATTGATACTTTGTTCGATAGTGGCTCACAAGTAAATTTGATTTCTGAAGCAATTGTAAAGAAATTTGGATTAGCAACTACACCTCACAAGAAA
>APFE031053711.1:3223-34563 GCA_000404065.3 Pinus taeda
CATCCCTGCACCCAAATTTGCCTTTCCCTTGAATTCAACAAAATCATTAAAAATCAATTCTAAACTCTTTGTACTTCATACCTAGCCTAAAATCAGTCATCAATTCGGTCATCTCGAGCCTTTTCGATTATCTTTTGCTGAGTTTGACCTGGAGAGAGCCCTCTCCTATCCTCGTAGGGCTAGCTACGAGGCTGAGCGTGGTTTGATGTGGCCTTGAGTCTTACCTTATTTCAGCCTAAGGTAGATTTGAGCGTTAACACAGTACTCTGTCACTGAGGGTTGGGACTGCGCAGTGCAACTTAGTGGAGGTTTGACTAATGGAGGATTGTCCGGTCAATAGATCTTCAACGTAATGGTTAATTCTATGAGTGAGTAAACTCATGTATGCATTACCTTGTGAACACACACTCAACATGACTTGACGAGAAGATATATCAAACCAACAAAACAACATATGCTTGATGTGACTGACCAAAGGGTGCAAGCGACAAGTGCGACACTTGAGATAGATTGTTGAACGACTGTGATGACACTTGCATGACATTGCATACAACTTCGTGTGTGAGAGTGACAGATTCTTACATAGTGAACACAACTTGTACACACAAAGATAGACCTTGAACATATCCAGAACAAGACCGCAAGCATGACATTGCAACCAACATGCTAAAAGATGACCAGTGAATGGTCAAGAAATAGGGTGTAAAGACTCGACACAAGCTCATGGGATGAGCCTGAATATTTGCAAACATCAAGGAAAAAGTAAGGAAGGCTCTAAAATTGGATGTAGACCAAAATGCTGGAGGGTCATGCCGCCGCTACAACACCTCCCTTAATGCTTACATGAAAATCGTTGAAAACACATATTACAACAACACGGATAATATTTGTATGATTAGTCTTCATCACACTCACATCCACTCTGGAATATTGCAAACATCGCTCTTTCACCACCACATCTTCAAGCTATCACTTGACCTCCATTTAAAACGTAACCACCTCTGACCATCGTTGATGAACTTTACAAGATCAACAATATTGACACCTTAGCTCGTCAGGGCTTCCATAATAAGAGTCGTCAAGTAATGAACCATCCTATGGACCAAACACCATCTGTCAAATACTTCACTTTTGGCTATCTATTAGTTCCTAGGATGGAGGTCTGGATACTAAATGTGTTCAAAAGTTGATCAAACAACTAGACCTTACTAACACACAATAATTGATGTTTTAGACACTAGGGCTTCCAGTGTAAGAATCACCAACCCTTTTTAGAACCAATAAAAAATCACAAGAGTTGATGTTTCGAAAACCTGGGCTTCCAGTTTAAGAACCACCAACCCTTTTTATAACCAATAAAAACATACAATTACCAGCCAACAAAAAGTACAAAGACAAAATCAATGACTTCTTTTTATTAATCTATGTTTATCAGATCAAATATAATAATAATAACTTTGCATATTGGCATTTTCCATAAGATCTACAACGTTTGGATCTCGATAAACAATACCACAATATTTTATTAGTTTAGATCTAGAATGAGAAATGCTGACATTCCACCTACATGTCATAGCTGTACATCTTGCACCATTTGATAATCTCGAGAACCACCATTTAAAACATGTAGACATTGCTCTCAATTGTAGATCCGCACTAGATCAAACCAAATCTATGTTGATCCAACTTCTTCACAAGCATATCTCCTCTTATTTTATAAATATTTGTCCAAAATGGAACTTCATACAACAGCAACAACGTTGGATCTTCACAATTCTCATCTGCATGCAATTATCCACAATCCACACACAAATCAAATATTCACAAAAATAATAGATCAAACACTTTATTAAAATAATCTATGTACAAAGGAGTATCATGGCTAAAATTGCATGATCTCAACCCCTCTCGTGAGGGAGTCAGGGTTGAAACAACTTTGATACCATGTTAGAAAAAAATGAAATAGAGTAGAGACAGATTATACACAATAGAAACTACTCACTGTGATATCTTTATTGATCACAATAGTTACAAATATATTGAACATTAATCACTTACTTTGACACTCTAGATCACAAATACAACTTGTACATAGGAAACAACAACATCTAGATTAACACTTAGGAACTCACAATGACAACTCATGACAACACATGGAAGCATTACTTCCAATAGTTGGTATATCATGGAGAATCAGATTGGACTTTAGAATATTGGTGAATGCATTTCAAAATTTACACTTCAATGACCAGATCTATTTTCACATGTGAATTTGGATGTCAAATTCTCTTTATTTATTCATAACAGAAGTTAGTATTTACAGTACACAAACCGGATGGCTTCATGTCCTCCTGAAGTATTATTTATAAAATTCACACCCACAACTACATCATTAAACCCAAAACTAGAGCTAGAACTAGATGTTACCTAATTACAAGATATATAAGCATAGATGATTATTTGAGTTTTTATGGTTTGCAGTAGCCTTCATAATCGATTGTGTTGTCATGTTGTCATTGGATATGACTTCCTTCTATCCATTGTATTTCTCGCTAGAAGTTTGAGGATAACCAGCAAGGCCATCCAAGGAAGCAAGGCTTTGAGGTCCATAGTAGAACACTCCTACAATACACCACTATCGTTGGCACTCATCTCGTGTATGCTTTTCTCACGTCATCTGAATCAGGGCTTTCTTGTCCTAGGAATGGATGAGTGTGGAAGTATGCCACCACCACATAATTCCTGCCTTATGTTGTTGGTACACCATATTTCACAGGATTATCAAGTTGTATTTCGCTACTTGCAATTAGAAAATCATACTATACAAAAAATTACTAAATAATTTAAATTGTAATTAATGTCTAAACTAGGGAAGAAGAATATTCACTTTGAGCAATTGTGAGACTTGCTTGGGCAAAGCATTGCAGGCTTGTGAGTTGAATGCCTAGATATTTGTTGGGATTGTTGGAATTGATGTAAACCCATCCTCCTCTCTCTTGGTATAAACCATTCCCCAAGAATCTCCTTCCATGCTTGCCTCAACGCTACTTGGAACTCCTTACTCACCAAGACATTTGTCACCTTTGGACCATCCATGGCCACACTCATACATATTAACGTTGCAACACACAATAGTGCTAGAACAAGATCAGAAGAAAAATAAGCCATGATAATATTGATATACTATTAGTAAATATGAATATGAATGTTTTGTGGAAATGAAGGGATACAACCAAGTATTTATAAGTTCTTGAGCACAACAAGATCACCATTATACTACACCAATGGATTTCATAATTTTGTTTATTTCAAAATGGCAGATGTGTTAGCAACCACTTTGCAATATTTAAATTGAATTGAGCTTCCATTGCTTTATATTAATATTATATCTTTCTCTACTGATCTTTGGTTGTTTCCTTAAACAATGAGATTGTAGACCCCTTACGTTCTTGAAAAGACCAACCATCCATGGAAGAAATGAGAAACTCTTAGGTGATCCCAACTCAACCTAAAGAGTTCCTACATAGGACTTGATTCATTCACCAAATCATTTGTATATAAATAAGATAAGAAATATGTTGAGGAAATTGACCATATTCCTCAAAAATAGGATCTAATCTAACTATTCATAACCAATATTTAATAATAAAATAATTTGGAGAATTCTACATTTCTCCAATATTCCAAATCTCCCAGTTAATGGAGAAATTCACCCAAAGTTATGTTTTTCCTTCCTTTTAGTGTGAGATGATAAAACATCATAAACCTTGTGATCTAGTTTGTCCTCATCACAATATGGTTTTCCCTAATTGTTGGTAGTTGATAACTCTTTACAGGGTGCAAGCTTAGTAGGAGCATTTTTCTTGCTTCCAATGTAAAACATTTGAGCACCGGATTCTTTCCACCCAAAGATAATTTTATTTGCTTCCATTTGATCCTTGTGAGTCACCCCATCAAGGCCCATTCCCCTGATTATTGAGGATGTGTAATATGAATTGTTGTTTCCTCCATAGGTTACTTTGGATATTTGAGATGACGATAACCTTAAATAAGAATTGTTATCTCACTTGAACACACCTTGGTTTCCTTTCTTCTTCTATTGTTCTTTGAGTCTTATATTGCCGTAGTCATCATCTAGATTTTCAACAATATATTCCTTACAAATTTCCTCATAATCAACTAGTATCTCTTCAATTGTAGTGTCTTGTGGAGAAAACTGCAACTCATGATACTCATTGTAATAAATAAAATTGTTTTATTTACAAGATAATTTTTCCGACTCAAAAATATCACTAGTATAAAAAATGCTTCTAAATGGCATCATGAAAAAATGATCATCGAAAAGTTCAAATTCGAAGAAGTCTAAAAATAAGGACATATTGCTAACATGCCACTTGATCTTGCCTCCAAATTTTGATCTCAAATTTAAGAGAGGGTAGTTGCACCGTCTAAGAAGAGCAATGTGAACATGAAACAACACAAATACAAGAAAGCAAATATAAAACAACAAATATGTTCAAGTTTCGAGCAGTCATTCCACACTAGATCCACACAACTCTTGGCTTGGCACAACTTTGAATACACACTCGCTAGCTTTGGCATATGTTCCAACCATTCTTGAATTCTCCAATTCTCTTCTTCTTGGCTTGGTGTTGTAATTCCAATTGCACAATCATTCAACAAGGGTTGAAATTTATGCTCACTAACACAACATCACACAATATGTTGTACTTAACTTAACAGAGATCACCATGAGGTACGTCACCTCTATCAAAGCTTTCTAATCTAGATGCTTAAAAATTTGTTTATTAATGATTTCATAATAAGGGTCAATAAGAATTCAATTCCATTATTTCTATTCTAAATTAAAATGTGTTCTCCTTGTAGCAGACTGATTCAATGTCACTACATGCAATCTGAGTCTCTCTTCGGCTTATACAACGATTTAAGTGCACACGACATCACTTCACAAGCAATGCCTAAAAATACATTCACAACTCTTACCATTCAACTGGATGTACCCATAGAATCTCTCGATCTAGGTGCTCAATAGCACGATGCACATTGAGTGCCAAACAAATCAAATATTTTCTCCATAGAGATGGAAAATGCACACCACAATAATATTTAGCTAAATTTGACTCAATACAATGATTCTTCAACATGCAACCACAAACCGCATTTCCAAGTTTGCAATGTGCAATTTGGGTTGACTTTACTCTGGTATGGGCTTCCACTAGCAGCTTACCACATAGCGCTATCAACACCACACCATTACTTGCACCACATTACCCACACTCTTTCATTATTTACCTTCACACAAAAATGCAATACCAACCATATATAATTGCAAAAAAAATTTCATGATCTAACAAAGTTGTTGCTGTAGGGAACTCCACAGTGCAACACTTTAGGTGGCTTACCACTACGCCTCACTAACCCCTATGTACATCTACCAAATGACTCAAAAATTAAAGAGGAGGATACCTTGATGTGAAAAATATCGAACTTTTGATGTGACAATCACACAATTCATCTACCGTTGATCTAGGTGGCTCTAGAAATACTCATAATTCAAAAGTGGCTCAGAAAAGACTCAAAAATATAAGTTCTTGGATTTCACCCAAAGTAGGACCAAATTGTAGTGCTCATCATCCTAATTCCAATGGTGTGAATGACACTCAAATCTGAGTTTGTATGCTCAAGATATTCATGGTCAAATTTTTGGTCAAACTAGCCCCAATGGTAGCCACTAATGAGGCAACAATTTGGAAATTACCAGCACACAAATTCTGGTCGTTGGAATGGGAGAATTTTCCACCTTGTAAATTCTAGTGGTGACCCTAAAAATTTGGCAAAAAAAAATTGCCACTTGTTTTAATATATGTATTAAAAGGGTGGGAGGGCTGCCACCCCCGCTAATGGACTGTGGTTTAATACATAAAAGTTGGGGCGAGGCTCGTGAATTTGACCCAGTATCCCACCTACCATAACAAAGACCAATTAAAATGGATATGGCAACTCCATAACAAAATAACCGCCAATGTAATGACGTGTTAACCCATAACCATAACACTCTAAATGAATTGAAATTATACGCCATCACCATAAATAAGAAAAACGACAGAGTGTTTAAAATTAGAGCGGTGAGTTTTGAACCCAGCCCGCTTGTCAACCATAGCCTTAAGTTAAATGACACCAACCAAAAAGCGAACACACAAGCTTTGTAACTCATGCCCAATTTTATTATTATTTAAAGACAATTGTTCCATTTGTCCAACCATAGAGGAGGGGCTGAACGGATAACAATGCGCACGAGGGACGAAGCAGAACCCTGACACAACATCTTGGCATGTTTTTCGAGACAGAATATTGTAGGAATATTCTTTGATGCTTGAGGAATATTTAGATTCCCTTATAGGTTGATTTTTGACAAAGGCAAAATGATGTCGACTTTATAGCTAGTTTTCTCATAATCTCACAAGGAGCGCAGTGGTATGCTCAAAATTTTCATCTAGGTAGTGGAATTTTTGCCCACCTCTAAGAGGATATCTTTAAGGGAATCTTCAAGATTCCCAAGTTTCCATATTTTAATGGTGTCAAAAAGGGGCCATGTTTATAGTCATTTGACATGATTTCATGCCACAAATTCAACGATGATATCTATTTTTGTAGTTGATCTTTGCATTTTCAGACCATTCCAGAAAATGGAGGTTTAAGGGTCATTTACGTAATTTGATTCTTGCTGCCATTTAATGAAAGAGGCCTCCCCACATTTATTAGGACTCAGAGGTGTAGCCTACACTGGGTGAACTCTATAATCAAATTTTGTTGTGCCTTTGATCTCATGTTTCTTTTTATTCCTGCTTGTTTTCATGTGTTTATGTTACTTGCTTACATGCTCTATTAAATGCAATTTTGTATGCATCCATGAAATAAAAGATTTAGATCAAGTTTGGTATCAGAACATGTATTCTTGATGTGAGTTTCATGAGTGAATGCTAGCTAGGAATAAGCTCCAAAGAGGAGAAGGAAAACTCAAATCAGTTGATCCTGAAGCAAGGCATTCAACACCAAGATAGAACATGGTAGATGAGGAAGCTCGAATGGAGGAAGAGCGAAATTATCGCAAGATCTTCTTCACCATGGTAGAGAAAGTTGACAAGTTGTTTCTAGAATATGAGAAGACAATCAAGCCTGAGAAGAAAGAACCAGATGATCATGCCTCAGTAAATCATGAAGGTGGAGGAGAAGAGCCTCCTCCCTTTCTGTCCTCCAGTGAAAGTTATTCTTCTTCCTCTTCTCATGATTCTAACAAACATCATAGGAATGCATGTAAAAGGCCCTTTTTCAAGCTAGATGTCAAGTTTGATTTACCTATATTTAGTGGATAATCTAAAGTGGAAAAGCTAGATAACTGGATAAGTCAGGTTGAAGTATATTTCCGCAAACAACAAATCAAAGGATGAAGACAAGATCCAGCCAGTTACCCTTCGATTAAGTGGCACTACTCTCGTCTGGTGGGAAGGAAAGCTACAGAAAGGTGGTAAGAGTAGTCATCAACTTCTTTCATCTTGGTCTTTATTCAGTTCTACTTTAAGAGAGCAATTTTACCCATTGGGTTACAGACAGAAGGCCATGATGGAATGGCGACATTTGAAACAAAGTAAAGGTCAAATTGTTCAGAATTTCACATGGGAGTTTAGAAAACAAACATTAGCTTTGAATGTTCCACTAAACACTTCTGAGACATTGATGAAATATATTGGCTATTTTCATAGTTATTTGCATCATTCATTTTTATTATTTGAGCCTAAAACTCTTGATGAAGCTAGTGTTAAGGCTCTACATCTTGAAAGAAGGGAGAAGTATGAACAAGATGATCACCCAAAGAGGACAACAATAATTAAGAGAAGGGAAGCAAAGCCCTCTTGTAATAATTGTGAGAAATAAGGGCATGATGAGGAACATTGCTAAAATTTTCATCCAAAATTGAGGCCAAAGAGGAATGGTAGAAAGGAGAAGCAAAAGGTAGTTTCAATTATGCAAGAAGACAAAGAGTTTGAATCAAAGGATTATGAGAAGATCACAACTATAGGATTTGCAGGCGCTGGACCAATTTACCTGGGATCAGACTCAAGTGACTGTTGGACACAGACTGTCATTGATGTCATTTTGGCAATATTCAAGCAGCAAAACGAGCCAAGAGGAGTAGAACAAAGGATGCAGACAGCCATCGCAGCAACAGAGGAACAAGCAGAGCTATAAGGAAGCAGACAAAGCCATCAGAGGAGCAATGGTGCATTTATATTATCGGAGGCTATCGGGCCACAAAAGAATTATATGCATGAAGATACAGGTGGAAGAGCATATATCATACATATGTGTTTTTACACTATCAGAGGCACAAAACCTTATATATATATATATTATATATATATTATATATATATATATATATATATATATAAATATATATATATATATGATATATATACACATTCATACTATTGGGCCAAAGAGGAACGGTAGAAAGGAGAAGCAAAAGGCAGTTGCAACTATGCAAGAAGACAAAGAGTTTGAATCAAAGGATTATGAGAAGATCACAACTATAGGATTTGCAGGCGCTGGACCAATTTACCTGGGATCAGACTCAGGTGACTGTTGGACACAGACTGTCATTGATGTCAATATGGCAATATTCAAGCAGCAAAAGGAGCCAAGAGGAGTAGAACAAAGGATGCAGACAGCCATCGCAGCAACAGAGGAACAAGTAGAGCTATAAGGAAGTAGACAAAGCCATCAGAGGAGCAATGGTGCATTTATATTATCGGAGGCTATCGGGCCACAAAAGAATTATATGCATGAAGATACAGGTGGAGGAGCATATATCATACATATGTGTTTTTACACTATCAGAGGCACAAAACCTTATATATATATATATATATATAGATACACATTCATACTATTGGGCCCATAAAACCCATGTATGCATGCTTTAACACTATCAGCGGACAGAAAACCAATATAGATAGGCTTAACACTATCAGTGGCGGATTGTGGACTTGAAACTCTATACATGGAAGTGTTGAGTTGTATCAGGTCCGGCACATCGCATCGCTATGAGGGGTCTACTTTCGATTGCCGATAGTGAGTATCGCATCAGCACTTCGGAAGTGGGAGCTACAATATGTTAAGCAATCCATTGTAATCACCGATAGCGATATCGCATTGGACCTCTGCTAGGGGCAACTCCCGACTGCGATGCATACCCATGTAGACCTGCCGTACATTACAAATATGACTCAATCTACAATCGCATTTGTTGCATATCACAAGCCGTAAAGCCTTGCCACAATGGAAGCACCGACTGTGATAATCTATGGAACCGACGGGCATATTAACTATGGTTTAATACCATATCGCATCCAGTCCATCGAAGTAGTGGAGGATCGGCCATCAGCCATTGGCGGAGTCATGGGTCCAATATATAAAGGACCCTCGGGAGTCACGAATCGTCGATTGTGATTTAAGCGTAGACCCGATACAGGAATAGGTGTGATTGTAATATTTCCTGAAGTCCGCCTTTAAGTCTGTTTGACTATTTTTTCTCATATTCTCTATGCAATGGAATGTCTAGATTGCATGGGGTGTTTTAAGCCTAAAGGCTTATGATGGTTGTTCTGACGGTTCAGAAGGCTAAAGGTCAGTGAAAAGGGGTGAATCATGGCAATTATGATTGTGATTGGGACAAGACATCTCCGTTTAATTGAAAGAACTCTGTGAATGCCGCAATCATTGCCAAAAGGAGCATTATTATGGTAAACCGGGAGGATGTGTTCTCCGTGGATCGTTTGGACTAGTCTAATGAATCTACGTATCTCCAGAAAGTCAATCAACTTGCACAGAACAGAGGAAGCCGTAGCAACCAAGGAGGAGGCCTAGGAGGTGGTGTAAGTGGAAACGAATGGACAGAGGCATGAGAATGTATAAAACAGTAAAAATAGAGAACTATTCGTGTTGTTGTTGTGGTGAAGAACCAAAGTGTGAGGTAGCAGAAGTAGCAAATGTAGAAGAGGCAGTAGAAGCAGCAGAGGCTGTAGAGGCAGCAGAAGCAGCAGAGGCAAGAGAATAGGAGTGAGAGAACCTTAGCTGAATAGAGTGTAGCAGTATACCAATTTATACCAAGGTTGGCTTGGAGCCCAAGAGATGGAGCCTCAAAACTAAACTAGACTGAATTCATTGGGGGTAGGTGCTCCTAAGTGTAGAACCACTACAAAATAGAGTTGGTGCTCTGGAGGTTGGAGCCTCAATGATGTTCAAGTTGGAGCTTGGCACTATTCACAATCAGATATATACTTATATTGTATTTATTTCATTGCATTGTCTTGAGTTTTAATAAAAGCATTAATTCCACTTGTTGATTTCTGTGTTCTATGTATACATATACATATCTATTTATGCTTTTGGCAATCACTAGAACAATTTAAAAAAAAAAGGGAAATATTGATTCACCCCCCCCCCTCAGTATTTCAAACAATTGGTATCAGAGCCAGCTTCTTCATACTAGCCTAATATCTTGAAGAAGGATCTACAGCCATGATGAGAAATCATGAAGCATTAGGAAGACCTCCTCTGTTCGATGGCACTAACTTTGGGTTTTGGAAAAAGAGAATGACCTACTACTTAATGTCCCTTGGATCTAAAGTCTGGCATTTTGTTCAAAACGAGTATCATATGCCTACCACTCTTCCAACATATCAAGAAGAGAGGAAAGCCTACATTGCAAATGCAAAGGCCTTAAACTCCATCACTAGTTGAATCATTGATTCCAAGTTCACAAAAGTCATGAACTGTGACTCTGCCAAAGAAATGTGGGACAAGCTAGTTGGCTCATACGATGGAGACTCAAATGTCAAGAAGGAAAAGCTTCAAACTCACAGAAGACAATTTGAAAGCTTGAGGATGGAAGATGAAGAAGATATTTCAGCATACCTCCTCCAAGTAGTTGAAGTGGTCAACTCCCTTAAAGGATTGGATGAAAAAATTGAAGAAAATACAATTGTTCAAAAAGTATTAAGATCTCTTCCAGATAGATTTGACTCCAAAATAAGCACCATAGAAGAACCAAAGGATCTAGATGCCCTCAAGATGGATGAACTCCATGGAATCCTCACTGCCTATGAGATGAGGAAAGGTGGCCCTAACCCCAAAGATGCATCATTCAAGGCTTCAAAGTTAAACAAGGGAAAAGAAAGCAATGACTGTAGTGATGAGTATGATGTGGAATTTGAATTGGCTCAATTTGTACGAAAGTTTAAGAAAGGATCTAAGATTAAAGGCAAGTACCCTCTTCTTTGTTTTAAGTGTGGAAAAATAGGTCATTATGCAAACAAATGTCCTCATAAACATGATAGTGATGATGAAGGAAAGTCTAAAATAGTGGCACACAAAAAGAAAGGGTTCAATAAGAAGAACTTCTTCTCTGAGCAAGATGATTTCGATGAGGATGAGTTTATCGTCATCAAAAAGAAATCGTATGTGGAAAGTGACCATGATGAAAGCCAAGAAACATTATTCATGGCATTCATAAATGATGGTGACTCAGGGCTAGAAGGAAATATAGATGAATTTTTAATTAGTACCATTGAAGAAAATGAAAAACTATGGAATAAAATCATCTCTCTCAAGGTGGAAAATGTGGAAACAAAAAGGAGAGAAGATCTCTTGGAAGTAAAGCTAAAAGAAAAAGAAGAGACTTGTGAAGAACATGAGGCCAAAATAGTGTCTTTAAGAAAGAAGTTGGAGCAAATTAAAAAGGGTTGTAAAAGCTCTCAAATACTTGAGACTATTCTAAAAGTCAAAAACCCCAACATGACAAGTTTGGAATAGGTTTCAAAGGAGAATATTCAAGCACTAGGAATAGTGCAAAAAGCTATGTTGATGCACTTTCCTACAATCCAAAAGAAGAAAAGGTATGTTATCAAAAGCCCATCCCAAATCCGAAGAATGAAGAGAGAATTACTCCAAAGAAGAATGTGGAGTCGAATCATGGATACGACAGCAAATACAAACTTGTATTCCACCAAGGGCCCATCCCAAATCCAAAGAATGAGGCAGGAGTAATTCCCAGGAAGAAAATTGACTCAAACCATGGCTCCTTCAACAGGTACAAAACCATCTTCCTTGGACACTATTTTCACTGTAAAAACTTCAGTCATCAAGCCAGACATTGCATGGCCCGCAAAAGTGAAATGCCTAAGCTAAAGGACCAAATAATAAATTCTCATGCCCCCAAAAGGCAGGGACAAATCAAAACCTTCAATTCATATGATCCCTTGACCAAATTCGATTTGATTTGCTCATTCTACTACCATAATGGACATTATGAACAAAAATGCCCACTCAAAGGAAGAAAGACAAGTAGTAAGAATTCCAACATGGACAAATGTGGCCTAGCTCTATATGCTCAAAATAATGGAAATCATTGGTTTGCAGATAGCAAGTGTTCTAGACACATGATAGGAGACAAAAGGAAGTTTGTCTCATTGAGCAAAAAGGAAGGAAATGTGTCCTTTGGAAGTGGATCTACCAGAATTGCGAGAAAAGGAACTGTTACTCTAATCAATGGAAAATGAAAAGCTTAAGATGCTCTACTAGTAGATGGGCTCAAACACAATCTCCTGAGTGTCAACCCAATCTGTGATCAAGGACATAAGGTTGTGTTCAGAACCAAAGATTGTGAAATAAGGAACTCTTCCTCAAGGGAACTTGTGGCGAAAGGGGTTAGAACACCATACAACATTTACATTCTGAACAAGATTCAGGAAAATAAATGCTACGTGAGTCAGAAAGATGAAAGTTGGTTGTGGCACAAGTGACTTGGACATACAAGCTTTGAAGATTTGGTCAATATCAGCAAGATTAGATCCGTACGAGACATCCCAAGGCTGTTCAAACCGAATCAAGGAGTATGTGGTCCATGTCAACATGGAAAGAAAACCCAAACCAGCCATAAGACAAAGGAGCTCTCTACATCAAAGCCCTTGGAGATCATCCATGTTGATCTATGTGGACCAAATAGAAATCAGGCACTCCAAGGAGAAAGGTACTTTGTGTTATTTGTTGATGACTATACTAGAATGACGTGGATATATTTTATAAAGTATAAATCTGAAACTTTTGAATGTTTTAAGAATCTAGAAACCCTTGTAGAAAATGAAAAAGATTCAAAAATTAAGTGCCTCAGAACAGATAGAGGGAAAGAATTCACATCAAACGAGTTTAGTAAGTTCTGTAATATTCATGCAATTAAAAGGGATTCTCTGCTACCAGAACACCTCAGCAAAATGAGGTAGTTGAAAGAAGAAACCAAGCAGTGCAAGAAATGGCAAGAACAATGTTACTAGTAGCAAACTTACAATCGAAATTCTGGAGAGAAGCAGTAAGGACGGCTGTCTATACATTAAATCGAACTCAATTGAGACCAAACTATGAAAAAACACCTTATGAGTTATGGAAAGGAAGACCAGCTTCAGTAAAGTACTTCAAGATCTTTGGAAGCAAGTGCTTCATAAAAGCAATGATGGCTCACCAAGAAATTTTGATTCTCCAGTTGGTGAAGGGATATTTCTTGGATACTCTACAAGGAGCAAGGCTTACAAGTGCTACAATTTTCGACTGAAGAAAATAGTGGAATGCATTGATGTAAAGGTTGATGAAGGAATTCTAGAAAAAGAAACTAGAGAATATGAAGATGATTTTTTCATTGAAGAAGAAGGACCTAAAGAAGAAGAACCTGAAGAAGAAGAAATAGATGAGGAAGAAGAAGAGGAGAAAGAACCACCTCATACCCCTTAAAAGATGAAATTTGTCCAAATAGGTCATCTAGAAGAGCAGATTATTGGTGATAGAGATGAAGGTGTGCAGACCTGAAGAAGGATAACAATTACACCCAAGAGAAAAGTCATTTCCCTTCTATCTATGATAGAACCAGAAAAATTTGCAGAAGCAAGTAAGGATCCTCATTCGGTAAAAGCCATGGAAGAAGAAATGTCCCAAATTGAGAAGAACAAGACATGGGAGCTAGTACCTTGTCCAAAGGACAAAAGAATAATAGGAACCAAATGGGTGCTCAAAAATAAAATGAATGAGGAAGGACAAGTTATCAGAAACAAGGCAAGACTTGTCTGCAAAGGCTATTCACAAATTGAAGGAATTGACTTTGAAGAGACATTTGCACCAGCGGCCCATATGGAAGCTATCAGGATGTTCTTGGCATTTTCTTGCTCAAATGGATTCAAAATCTATCAAATGGACGTGAAATCAGCATTTCTAAATGGGGAACTCAAGGAGGAAGTCTACATGGAGGAACTAGAAGGTTTTGATCTAACAGCAGGAAAGGACTTAGTCTGTAATTAGAAAAAGGATTTATATGGGTTGAAACAAACTCCTAGAGCTTGGTATGAAAGATTGGATCACTACCTATAACAACAAGGCTTCAAAAAGGGAGTGGCTGGAAGTAATCTATACATAAAGATAGATGAAGGTAAGTTACTAGTTGCTCTTGTTTATGTCGATGATATGATTTTTGCTAGTAATAATGATGAAATGAGCCATGAATTTTCTCAAAGCATGTCAAAAGAGTTTGAGATGTCAATGATAGGAGATCTATCCCACTTCCTTGGACTTCAAGCATCTCAAACCAGAGTAGGATTGTGTATATCTCAAACCAAATATCTAAAAGACATGCTCAAAAAATATGGAATGGACGACTGTGCACCCATGAGCACATCTATGACCACAAACTGCAAACTAAGAAAAGATGATGACTCCCCTCTAGTAGATGAAACTCATTACAGGTCAATGATTGGAGCCCTTCTACACTTAACAGCTACAAGACCAGACATAATGTAGGTACTAGGAATGGTGGGAAGATTTCAATCTTCTCCCAAACAATCCCACTTATTAGTTGTAAAAAGAATTCTCAGATACCTGAAAGGAACTTCTGATTTCGGTCTTTGGTACCCAAAGAGCTCAACACTAACTGTCATTGCATACACCAATGCTGATTGGGCTGGAAGTATAGATGATCAGAAAAGTACTAGTGGAAATGTGTTCTTCCTAGGAGACTATTTAGTATCCTGGCCCAGCAAAAAACAGTCATCCATATCATTATCCATAGCTGAAGCCGAGTATATTGCTATAGCAAACTGTTGTACTCAGATACTATGGATGAAGGAAGCTCTAAAAGATGTCGACATATGTACAAATCAACTGATTATCGTCTATTGTGACAACACAAGTGCTTTCAGTCTCAGCAAAAATCTATTGATGCACTCAAGAACCAAACACATACCAATCAAGTATCATTTCCTCCATGAGCAAGTAGCTGAACAAAACATCGTCCTAGAATATATCAGTACTAAGGAGCAGATAGCTAATTTTTTCACAAAACCTCTTCCTCGAGAAGCATTCGAACATCTGCATCAAAAGATGGGGGTTATTTCTTTATCATCACTCAAGTTCATTCATAAAGATGTACCAGGATAGGGGGAGCAGTTTGACAGGGGGAGTCCATGCGCATTCCTTTGCCATTGATGTCAAAGGGGGAGAGCAGAAGAATATTGCCGTCAATAACAAAGAGGGAGATTGTTGGACACAGATTGTCATTGATGTCAATATGGCAATATTTGAGGAGCAAAAGGAGCCAAGAGGAGCAGAACAAAGGATGCAGACAACCATCGCAACAACAAAGGAACAAGCAGAGCTATAAGGAAGCAGACAGAGCCATAAGAGGAGCAATGGGTGCATTTATATTATCTGGAGCTATCGGGCCACAAAATAATTATATGCATGAAGATACAGACAGAGGAGCATATATCATACATATGTGTTTTTACACTATCAGAGGCGCAAACCTTATATATATATATATATATATATATATATATATATATATCTATATATATATATATATATATATATATATATATATATATATATATATATATATATATATGTATCTATATATATATGTATATGTATCTATATATATATGTGTGTGTGATATATATATATGTATATATATATATATATGTATAAGTATATATATATATATATATATATATAATATATATATATGTATATATATATATTATATGTATATATATATATATGTATATATATATATGTATATATATATATATATATGTATATATATATGTATATACATATATATATGTATATGTATATATATATATATATATATATATATATATATATATATATATATATATTATATTATATTATATATATATGTATATATATGTATATATATATATATATATATATATGTATATATATTTATATGTATATATATAAATATATATACATATATATATATATATATATATATATATATATATATATATATATATATATATATATATATATATATACTATCAGGCCCGTAAAACCCATGTATGCATGCTTTAACACTATCAGCGGATAGAAAGCCCATAAACATAGGCTTAACACTATCGGAGGCAGATTGTAGACTTGAAACTCTATACATGGGAGTGTTGAGTTGTATCGGGTTTGACACCTCGCATCGCTATGAGGGGTCTACTTTCGATCGCCGATAATGAGTATTGCATTGGCACTTCGAAAGTGGGAGCTACAATATGTCAAGCGGTCCATTCCGATTTCCGATAGTGATATCGCATCAGACATCCGCTAGGGGCAATTCTCGACTGCGATGCATATCCACGCGGACCCGCCGCACATTACAAATATGAGTTAATCTATGATCGCATTTGTCGCATATCGCAAGCGGTAAAGCCTTGCCACAATGGAAGCACCGACTGTGATAGGCTGTGGACCGAACGGGCATATTAACTATGGTTTAATACCATATCGCATTCAGTCCATCAGAGTAGTGGAGGATCATCCATCAGCCATCAATGGGGTCATGGGTCCAATATATAAAGGACCCCTAGGAGTCACAAATCGCCGATTGCGATTTAAGTGCAGACCCGATACAGGAATAGGTGCGATTGTAATATTTCCTGAAATTCGCCTTTTAGTCTGTTTGACTATTTTTTCTTATATTCTCTATGTAATGGAATGTCTAGCTTGCATGGGGTGTTTTAAGCCGAAAGGCTTACGATGGTTGTTCTAATGGTTCAGAAGGTTGAAGGTCAGTGAAAAGGGGTGAATCACGGCAATTATGATTGTGATCGAGATAAAACATCTCCATTTAATTGAAAGAACTCTGTGTATGTCACAATCATTGCCAAAAGGAGCACTATTATGGCAAACTAGGAGGATGTGTTCTCCATGGATAGTTTGGACTAGTCTAATGAATCTATGTATCCCTAGAAAGTCAATGAACTTGCACAGCACAGAGTAAGCCATAGCGACTGAGGAGGAGGCCTAAGAGGTAGTGTAAGCGAAAATGAATGGACAGAGGCATGGGAATGTATAAAATAGTAAAAACAGAGAACTGTTCGTGCTGTTGTTGTGGTGAAGAACTAGAGTGTGAGGTAGCAGAAGCAGCAGAGGCAACAGAAGCAGTGAAGGCTGTAGAGGCAACAGAAGTAGCAGAGGCAAGAGAGTAGGAGTGAGAGAACCTCAGTTGAATAGAGTGTAGCAGGATACCAGTTTATACCAAGGTTGGGTTGGAGCCCAAGAGGTTGGAGCCTCACTGAAGTCCAAGTTGGAGCTTGGCAACTATTCATAATCAGATATATACTTATATTGTATTTATTTCATTTCATTGTCTTGAGTTTTAATAAAAGCATTAATTCCAACTGTTGATTTCTATGTTTTGTGTATACATATACATATCATATATATATATTATATATATATTCTTTTGGAAATCACTAGAACAATTAAAAAAAATAGAAATACTGATTCACCCCCCCTCTCAGTATTTCCAATAGTGACGAAATGAAGATTATCGCTCTTGGGATTGTACAAAATGGACCCATCGACTTGGGTTCAAATTCAGGAAATTAGACAAATATTTCTGCTGATGTTGTGCCAAAAATGAAAAGGGCACCAAATGTGGCATGGCTCGAAGAACTCCAAGAAATGAACCAAAGCGTTCAAGCGTCGAATGTTGAAGGAGACTCCTACAACAAGCAAGGAAGGAGAAACAAAGGTTTCAACATTAGGTATAAGCCAAGGAGGATGCCTTGGAAATGTTGCAACATAACAAGCCTGAGGTAAAAAGTGATTCTTTAATTTCATATACTTTTTAGATGATGATTTTGTTTATTTTGAGAAAAATACTATAGGAATTGGATCAAAATTTTTGAAGAAGATGGATATCAAGGGAAGGGCCTCAGAATTAATGACCTGGGCAATGTGAATCACATCAAAGTGGAGGAATTACCTCATTATGCAAGGCTTTGGTATGTCAGAAAAGTGGTTGGAGAATTATCCAAGACAACTAGTGACCAAACAATGACGGATGATGGGGGCATCTCATCACATTCTAGTCATAGTGAGGATTCCACGAGAACTTATCAGAGGTGCACCAGGAATAAGTGTTTCATGATGATCCAGAAAGTTTGGAGGAGGAAGAATCATTGTACTTACTGCAAGGAGGATGGACACTAGAGAGCCACGTGTTAGATACTCCATGCCCAAAAAGCACTGTGAAAGAAACCAACCGGTGAAGATTTTCAACAAGCGAATCTGCCACATTGTTGGTGGTTCACTTTGTTGAGTAAGAGATGGTTTTACTAGATATGGTAGCTTTTCATGGCCACATTTTGTAAATCATGTGTTGCGAATGAATGTAAAAATGGTGATGTGTTTTCCATCACTTATTAAAGAAATGATGATGTTTTTGGCCTTTTTATTGATAGCTAGGGTATTGGTTTCCATTATAATGTAAACTTGACAAAAGAGTGTGTGTTATAAACTCTTGGTAAGTATGGGGTTGTTTGAGTCATGTGTGGTTTTGTATGTGATTGCAAAAAATGTACCAAATGTTGAAACTATGCTTTGACAAGGACACATGCATATTGCAGGATGTGTTCATGCTTTTAGAGGACCAAAAGCTCCTCAGTGGGGAGGAATGATCTAGGTGGCACCATAAACGCTCAAAATTTAGAAGCAGTTCCGAAAAGACTCAAAAACTGAAGTTCTCATATTTCACCCAAACTAGGACCAAATCATAGTGCTCGTCGCAACACTCAAATCCAATTTTGTATGCTCAAGATATTGACTATCAAAGTTTTAGTCAAACTAGGCCCAGTGGTAGCCACTAACAAGGCAACAATTTGGAAATTACTAGCGCATAGATTTTGTCTGCCAAAACGAGCGAATTTGTCATTTTGTTAATTTACTAATGACCTTAAAAATTCAATGGAAAAAAATTGCCACTTGTATAAAAAAAAAAAAAAACAAAAAAAAAATATTAAAAGGTGCTTGCGACTTTGACTCGAGACCTCATCCACCATAACGGTGACCAATTAAAATAGAGTTAGTAAGGCTCGAACCCGTGTTGGCCACGTGGCCGGTCGACCCATTGCGGCAGCTCCAGAACAAACTAACTGCAAATGTAACAACACATTAACCCATACCATAACACTCCAAAGGACTTCCAATTATATGCCACCGCCAAAAATAAATAAAAACCATCGAGTGTTTAAAATTAGAGTGGTGAGGTTTGAACTCAGCCAACTCATCAACCACAACCATAAGTTAAATGACACCAACTGAAAAGCCAAACCACAAGTTTTGTAACTTGTTACCGCTTAAACTAGCAGGGGACCTAAAAGGGGATCCCTAAAGGGAAAATATTAGGTCAAGGGTAACAAATGGAGACTTAGAAATCTATCACCTTAGCTAAGGCTCCCTTCTATTTACGAACTTTCACCAATGGGAGGAGTCCTGGTATATTATGGAGTCACTGATGAAGGATAATTCAATGAATGTATATGAGTGACCCAAATAATCCCCTCTCCGAGAAGAGCCTGAATGATGGAGCTTGTTTTCTTTCTAAGCAAGGTACAATATCTTCTTAGGAGAAGAAGGGAGGATTTGAGGGTTAGGTTTATGGGATATGAATTGTGAAGGAGTTTCTCAATTCCTAAAATCCTTATTGAAATTGGTATCCCAGATGGTTCCTCAAGAATTGTCTTTTCAAAAGAACGTGACCACATGGGACCAAGTGGAACTACACTACGGTAAGGGGAAAGAGTATGGAAACCAATGACCATCCTACCCTAGACAAGGTGGGGGAAAGGATCAAAGAAATAATTTTCACTTAAAGGTGTTGAATTGATTCTATGAGGAACTAGCCTTAGGGATGCTAGGTAAAAGTTTGATCTTGTAGCTAGGGCTTGGATTTTCTCACAACTCCACCATCGGAATGGCCTCAAAGTTGGACGAGGTATTAAGGAGACACGAGCGCGGGATATTCTAGCATATCGAACATTTTGGAGGGATATGTTTACAGGAAAATGATGCCTTAGGTGACCCAATTTGGCTAGACCTAGAAGAAGGTGAAAAGGGTATGATTTTAGGTGACCACATCTTGGTCGATCAATGAATTAATCTTGGGAGAATGTAGTCTATGATGAATATGAGTGAGGACCTTTGGTTCTTGGTCAAGGAGGCGTCAAGACCACTTCACTAGCCTTCTTGGTCAAAGAGAAGTAATCTTGCAACTTTTATACTTCGATGTGCAAAAGGGGATGGCTTATCAAGGTAAATTCATTAATAGAATTAACCCTGCAATATTTCATTCACATTACATGGCCCATACATTGAGATATGTTATAATAGAGACAAAATTCCATAATTTAAAGTTGTAAATGTATGTAGCAATTAGCCCTAAAAATAGTGAAAACCCTAGTCCAATGTACATGACAAAGTAAAAAAGGAATAAAATTAAAAGCATGTACTTACATGTAATATAATATATCAACCATCCATAATTTGACAAGAGAGAAGCTCGAAGAAAAAATAAACCAAATCCACACATCAAAATTCATCCATAAAGCTCCAATTCATGCTCCAAGAAAAAGTGTGAAATTCTTAAGAGAGAGAAGAGATCCAATCCAAAGTGATGATGAGAAAATTAACTCATCTCACATGCATTTATACATTAATGAGGAGTTAGAATCAGCCTCTTTTTCCTACATAAGCCCAAAAAATAAAATAATGCCGTGATAATCTAACTTTTGGTGACAAGCTCACCAAACTAGCTCATAAATGAAAGAATAAGCCTCTCAAGAGGTCAAATAATAATCTATGCATGTCGCGGGGTCCTTTAAGAGGCCTAATGAGGTCCATGGGTGCCATAATGAAGTGTAGAACCCTCAAAAAGTGATGGACAAGGGGTTGGCCCCTTGTTCTCCAAATAATAAAATTGTGGTGCTCACAATGGGGGTGGGGGTGCAATAATAACCTCATGGGTCTCCAAATGAGTCGAGGATGCCTATAGATCATCTGCAAGGGTTCTAATGATTGTGTAGGCGATTCCACATCATCCTACATGTCCTGGGTCAGCTTCCAAGTGCATGGTACATATTTGGGGATGTCTGGGCAAAGGTGAGTGAGGTGCATCATCCTTGCTCAATGGGAGTATATCGAGCATCTATGATAATCCTCGGGGATCCATGGAGTGCTTTATACTATTGTGGAGCTCCATGGCTCTCAACTCACACCCTACATATGCCAATTTAGCCCTCTAAAGGATTAGGACCATGTATAGGGAGACCAAACCCAAAATGGAGACCATCTGCAATCCTGCATAAGATCCAATGCATCCCCTAGCCTTCTAGTACAACAAGTCATTAGAGAAATGAAGTAAATAAGATTACCAGTCATGGAACATAGGTGGGGACTTCATAATGGCATGCCCTTCCATAATGGACTTCGGGATGTGTCAATGTCTCCTAATCTCCAAATGGGGTTAACCAAGAATCCTATTAGGTGGTTTCTACTTCTAAAGGGGATAATATATTCAAGATACATCCTTCGAAAGGTGGTGACATGTGACAGATAGGTGAATGAAGTAGGGGATGAGAAGGGTCAGCCCTGGGACACATGCTGGGGTACAAGGGTAGCTAATAAAAGGGAAGCCCATACTTGGGTTTATAATGTATAGGAGGGAGAAATCGTGGTACATGAGGTACCCCAACCTCGATTTTTCCACCCTTATTTATATGCCTTTTGCCTTTTTATGATTTTGTTTGAGTAACTACTCAGGGCTCAAGGGGTAAGAGTATGATGCATAAGATATAGTAGTTAATACCCTCTTCTAAGGTAGGGCTGTTCATTTCCCACCAGGTTTTGGGACAATCATGGGTTCCTTTATGATGAAGGAGGTTCATAGAACCTGTAGGAATGAGGGTGATGGCCATGATGATGGGATAGAGCTGATGTATTAGCTTTTTCCCATGTGCTAAATGTGTTTGTCTCGACCATATTTTTCATTTTGTGGTATATTTTCTTGTTGAATGTGGCCAAATATGCCTTTATATTTATTTTTAGTTGTGTCAACCTCCAGGCATCATTCTACGCCATGAACCAAGGTGTGGGCAAGGGGAAGGGGTGAGCTAACCCTATGTGGATCTAGGTGGGAGAGATGATGAATGGGGTATTAATGAGTGGAAAGGTGGTAATATAAGTAGATAAGGGAGAGGGACTACACAACCAAAATCAGGGTTTCCCATGAAATACCATCTCTAAAGCCAAATGGTCAGTAAAAGAAATCCCACAGGACTAGAATGCAAGGTTAATATCCAAAAGGGTTATAGGGGACAAGGGAACATACCTAACCCATTCTTTCCGTTGAATCCCCCCATTAATCCATGCCCAAAAGTGTCCATGATAAGCAAACCAAAATACTCAATTACCAAATGACAAGGCATACCTTTAGGTTTGGGAGGCCCACCTTCAGACATACGATCATGGTAGATGGACGAGGGACCACATGGCTGGTTCAGGTGGCAGAGAAATGGAACAATGAGCTAGTTGGTGGTTGTAAGCGGTTGTTGGTTTCTAACTAAGGACCATCTTGGAGAAAATTTTCACCTAGGGGTATCACCCACAAAATGGTGGGTAACATAACTCACGCCAATTTTTTATGTTTAAACATGATTATTCCATTCACACAACAACAGAGGAGGGGGCAAAAGGAGAACAATGTGCACGAGGGTCGAGGTGGAACCTTGACATAGTGAACGAGGCGGAACCTTTACATAGTGGCCTAACACGATTTTTGAGATAAAATCTTGCAAGAATATTCTTTGATGCTTGAGGAATCTTTAGATTCCCTTAGAGGTTGATTTTTGACATAAGTGGAATGATGCCAAATTTATAGTCATTTTTCTTAGAGTTTTGCAAGGAGCGCATTGGTGTGCTTAGAATTTTCATTTGAGCAGTGGATTTTTTGCCCATCTCTAGGAAGGAATCTTTGAGCGAATCTTTGGGATTCCAGAGGGTATAGATTTTGACTATGTCAAAAAGGGGCCAAGTTTATAGTTGTTTGACATGATTTTGCACCAAAAATTCAATCATGATCTTTGTTTCTGCAGCTGATCTTTTCATTTTTAGACCATTCCAGAAAATGGAGGTATAAGGGTCATTTATGTAATTTGATATCTGTTGCCATTTAATGAAAGAGGCCTCCCCACATTGAGAAAGGCCTAGAGGCGTAGCCCACATAGGGTGAACTCTATAAACAAATAATCTTGTGCCTTTGATCTCATGTTTCTTTTGATTTCCGCTTATTTTCATGTGTTTATGTTACTTGGATACATGCTCTATTAAATGCAATTTTGTATGCATCCATGAAGTAAAAGATTCAGATTAATTGCACATGTCACAAACTCATGTTGCATAGGCCACTACACTACATAGATCATGTAATTGAAACCACTAGCTCCTTCCTCATACAGAATCTCTATAGAACTTAATGTGGACCCACAACAAGCCTCTTCACATGCAACAATAGTCAACCCTTTTTGGCTATGACAACCTTCTTGGAACACACTCACTGTGGGGCAATATAAATGCGAGATTTATACCAACATTTAAATTGTCAATCTGTATTGATAAAGTTAGAGGCGTAGAAAAATATATCACAGAATATGCCCTCAAGGATCTGTACAATAAAATCAAGCTCTTGCAAACAATTCAAAAGGGCATCAATGTAAAGTAAACACACTGTGAATCTACTTTTGGCTCCTCTTCTGGGTTGAGTGACTCCTGCAACAAGTCTACCTCAGTTGTCTAGGGGACAAGAGAATGTAGATTTCACTCAAACTGACAAACCATTCAGGAAATAAAGAACGTGATTTAGTTTTAAAAAATTCTCAAAGGATTTGCAAAGAATTAGTAAAGCATGCAATAGAACCAAACAAAATAAATTCATTCTCTGCTAATTCAAAGATTACCCTGATATTGTGGGATACTTTCTTTCCAATCACAATGATATTATACATTATGTATGTATTGCTACAGTGACATTTGATTAGAAGCATTTTAAAGAGTTTTGTGAATACATGAATGCTGGAAATAATGCATGATAAATTAAATCAGCTAGAACCTTAATAAGCAATGCATTCTAAAAGTAAATCTCATTATGCAGCAAATAAGATTAGGGTGAGTAACACTCTTGAACATTATGCATTTATCGAAACAGAATGCAAGAAATCCTAAGAAGTATGAGGCAATGTACTGGATGGTGGGCCCAAATCACCTAGCTCCTTGCCCTTGCAGCAGTTAAATCACAATCTCAGAAGCTTTAGAACAACTGCAAACACGAAATTGAATGCCATATTATATTCATACAAAATCTTATTACATAGCCATTGAAATGATGTAGAGCTGGGCTCTAGTGGTCCCCTCCAGGGATCATGCCACTGGGCACGCAGGATCCTCCCTTCCTTGCCTAACAAAACCGATTCCTGTTTCTCAAAATATGATTTCAAAGTCCAATCTATTCTATTATTCTTCTACAATACAGAGCTTTCATATTTATAATAGTGATTCTCCCAATTGTTGGATCGAAGGTCATCAACGAATACAAGTTTAGAGTGATACAATGATTATGAACCAAAATAAGGAGATACGATTACTGTGAGGATTCGAATTGATCTACGACTTCCCATAAATGCAAAAATAGGTATTGAATCATGAAGTATTTTCCATAACGCTAACAACAAACTTGTGGCTTATAAAAGGAAGTTTGACTAAGTACTTTGACCATCACTTTATGTGCTATCTGGAAGACCTGGGTGCAATCAAGGGAACACATCAGCATATTGAACACCTAATCTTTAAAACCCATATGCTTGTTTTCCATTATGACAACTCGATGTATGAAAATCGTGGAGGTGAGAACATAATTCACATTGTTGGAACATAAATTGTGTTGCTGGAGCAAGAACTAAATTGCTAGAATAGGAATTATGCACCTGCCATAAGGATAACTTATTATTAGTGATAATTTCATATCAAATCCCTTCAAATCATTGAAACAAAGAGAATTCATGTAACAATAACACATAACCTCTAAATGCCTCTGGATAATAGCTAATAATGCATAAAAAGGATAATAATGACTATAAACACCCAGTGTAGGCATAACAGTTATTCAATAAAAAGTATGAAAATCTAGGCAAAATGGAGGCTCAACACTCACTACAGTCACATAAACACAATCTTAACACCTCTCCCTATTAGGATGTATCTATGATCCGATGAGGTTGCAACCCTGACTTCCAAACATAATTGGCCTTCGAAACTCCTCCTCCAACACAAAATGGGACAACTCTTCCACTCTAGGTATGTGGCTCTAAGAAGATCTCAATGCCAAACACTGAAACAGATTCCTTTGCAAAATTCGACATTGGAGAATCAGGTGTTCTCCAATATGTTTACAGCCAAACCCATGACTATAGGTGTTAACCTTGTACATAAATTACCTGCATACGAATTCTAAAACACAGAAAATAAACAATACAAGAACATAACACATAAAACACGTATACACAAAAAATTTCCCTTGGATCCCAAAACCAGGACTACCAGCTTGATTTTTCATTATATTCCTTTCAATTTTACAATACATATATATACATGCTGAAGCATCTAATACCATGGAATGAAAACCATCACGCTTAAAACCATGTGCAAAAGAATAGGGTCCAAAATTTTTTTCCCTGGGGCGCTGCCTCGAACCCCGTAGAGGGGGACTAACCACCCCCCTCAAACCCCTTGTGACCCCCCCACTGCACAATTGGCGCAACAAAGGGGGGCTTCGACCCCGCTCTACCCCCCTAGTTAATTAGGGAAGCTAGTCATGGAAAGAATATAACACAACCCAACATTCTCTCACTCATTGTTTTCTTTCCACATGGGCCCACAAGAGAGCTTAGTTATATATCCAACCCTGCAATTCCCATTGTTTCTCTACACCAAGAGAGCTTCTTAGAGCTCACAAATTTTGTCAATGCATCTGTAGTATTCCTCAAAGTGTCCACCTTTACCAACAAAACCTTTTTGTCTTCTATCATATCCCTCACAAAGTGACACTGAACATAAATATACTTTGTCTTTGAATGATAAGCAGGGTTATTTGCCAAGAAAATTGCACTTTGGCTATCAAAGTCTATTCTTATAGCTCCCTGTACTAACCCCATACTTGAACACAATCTTTGCAACCAGGCTGCTTCCTTGCTTGGATGAGTGGCTACCATGTATTTTGCCTCTGTAGTTGATAATGTCACTACAGATTGTTTCTTACTCATCCAATTGACTACACCTCCAAATAGGTTAAACACATAACCACTTGTAGATATTATCTGATATAGATCTCCAACCTAGTCTGCATCAACAAAGCCATGAATATGCAACACTTTGTCCAATCCTGGTCTTCCTTGGTAGCACAAACCATAATCACTAGTGCCATGCAAATACCTAAAAACCCACTTCACTACTGTCCAGTGCTCCTTCCTGGTTTTGACATAAACTGTAAATACTCCAAATGCATATGCAATGTATGGTCTAGTAACCATACATACATCAGGCTACCGATTGCAACTTTCATATGGAACACGGAGACATGTCCTCTTCCTCTTCTTGTGCTTGGTACACTGTTCAATAGATAACTTTACACCTACAGAATAGCTACCTTAACTGGTTTATATCCTGCATATTAAACCTCTACAGTATTGTCTCAACATACTTCCTCTAGTTTAACCAGAGCTTCCTCTTTGCCCAATCTCTTTTAATTTCCATGCTCAAAATATAGTTTGCAGCACCAAGATATTTCATGTTGAATTTGGAGGACAATTGGGTCGTCAAATCTTGGATAATTTCTTTGTCATTTCCAACTAGCAACATATCCTCCACATACAAGACTAGATAAATAACATGGTCACCAATTAATTTAAAATACACACAGTGATTTGCTTTTCTTCTGGTGAAGCCAAGTCCCCGTATAAATGTATCAAATTTCTGATTCCACAACCTTGGTGACTTTTTTAACCCATACAGAGACTTCTTTAACTTGCATACCAGTTCTTTCTTACCCTTCATTGCAAATCCTTCAGGCTGCTTCATGTAGATATCTTCTTCCAAATCCCCATGAAGAAATGTTGTCTTGACATCCATTTGATCTACCTCAAAATCAAAAGCAACAACAACAGATAAAAGTAATCTAATAGAAGCCACCTTGGTAACAGGAGAAAAAAACCAAAATCAATTCTCGACACCTAGGAATAACCTTTTGCTACCAACCGAGCTTTGTATTTCTCCACCTTTCCTTATGCATTTGTCTTCTTCTTGAACACCCATTTTCTACCAATGGGTTTCCTTTAAGCCGACAACTCCACCAGATCCCAAGCCTCATTTTTGTGCAAAGATGCCATTTCATCAACCATGGCCTCTTTCCAGAGTTTGTCATCCTCTGAATATACTGCTTCCTTCACAATTCTGGGATCATCATTAGTAATAGATAAAGAAAAATTTGAATATAATGCAGATGGACTATACCTTTCTGGCTGCCTTCTCTCTCGAACTAATCTTCTCAAAACCAGAGTTTGTGGTTCTTCATCTTCTGATTCCTCTTCTACTGTAGAGTCTGATTTTTCCTCCTTTAGCTCAAACTCTATCTTCTCAAGTTCCTTTGGTTGGACTTCATATTTAATAACATCTTTCACCTCTCTGAACACCACATCTCGACTATACAAAACCTTCCTTGTTACTGGGTTCCAAATTTTATAACCCTTTAAACCATCTTTATACCCAATAAAGATGCACTTTTTGGATTTACTATCCAACTTTTTTCTTTTCTCCTTTGGAACATGTACATATGCATCACATCCAAATACCCTCAGATGTGAAAGAGAGGGTTTCTTACCAGTCCATACCTCTTGTGGAGTTTTATCCTCCAACACTGATGAAGGTGATCTGTTGACCAGGTAACATGCAGTCTCCACCACCTCTACCTAGAATTTCTGTCCTAACCTAGCACCACTGAGCATGCTTCTTTCCCTTTCCATCAACATCTTGTTCATTCTTTCTACAACTCCATTTTACTCAGGTGTGTATGGAGTAATCTTCTACTATGCTATATCACACTTCTTACAGAATTCTTCAAATTCCTTCTTGCAAAACTCTCCACCATTATCTGTCCTCAGCACCTTTATCTTCTTCTCTATCTGGTTTTCCACCAGAGCCTTAATTTCTTTAAACCTGTCAAAGACTTCAAATTTCTTCTTAAAGAAATATATCCATGTATTCCTTGAGAAGTCATCTATAAATGATACATAGTACACAAACTTACCGAGTGATGGAACCTTCACAGGTACCAACACATCACTGTGCACAAGCTCCAATACATGTTTCACCCTCTTACCACTAGAGGGGAAACTCACCTGATTTTTCTTCCCATATACACAATTTTAACATAAATAAAAATTCAGAGATCTATTAGTCATACCTTATACCATAACTTTACCATGAATTATTCAAAGGCCCTTCTCTCCAATATGTTCAAACCTTTGATGCCATAGCATGGTATTTTTTCCAGAGACCACTATATTTTCTACTCCACTTTCAGGAACCACAAAACTATTGCACCCATCAACAATAGTGCTACCTTGCAGCTTCTACAGAGTTCCAATCCGAAATCCTCACATCAATACCAGTGCTCCATGAACCATCTTGCATGTATCCTTCTTGAACACTGTTTTTACACCTGCATCATCCAACTTTCTTGCAGAAATCAGATTTCTAGCCAATGCAGGAATATGCAGAACACCCGAAAGTGTTCTAATCCTTCCACCTTGAAAATTCAACTTAACTTTTCCGCGACCAACGATTTTAGCCTTTCTGTCATCCCCCAAGAAGACACCAACACCATCATATTTCTCATACTCACAGAACCACTCTCTATGGGGAGTGAAGTGAAAGGATGCACCTGAGTTAATCAACCATGCCTCATGATCTACATGTGTACTTGAAGAAGCCAAGTACACATCCCCACTTTCATCTGAGGTGGTTTTCACCTCTGCAGAAGGAGCATCATCAGATCCCTTTCCTTTCACAATAGCTTTAGATTTATAGTCCCTTTTGTAGTGCCCATCCTTTCCATATTTCCAACACATCTTTACAGGTTATCCTGGAGATTTAGATCTCCCAGTAGATGAATTATTTTTGTTTTTGTTCTAAGACCTTCCTCGTACAGACAAGGCATCACCATTTTGGCTCTCCATATTTTTTCGTCTCATCTCCTCCACTAGTAAGGATGAAACTATTTCATCAAACTGGAAGGCAGTTGCATTGCTACCTATTGCAATAACCAAACTATCCCATGAATCTCATAGAAAACACAACAAACTGATGCACTTATCTTCATCTAAAATTTTAATATCAACAGATAATAACTGACTTACCACAGTATTAAATGCGTTCATATGCTCTGTCACCGAGTCTCCATCTTTCATCCTCAAATTATACAACTTTTTTCTGTAGGAACAGTTTATTCACCAAAGACTTATGTTGGTTGTATTATATTCTTTCCACGACTAACCTTTGCCTTGATGTTGAAGAAGCTCTTTCCAGGGTCCAACAGGAATCTCCTCTACTTTGACAAGCCTCACTCACTTCCCAAATGAAATGAAAGGTATGTGATCTCTCCTCTCACAAGCTCAAAAAGGAAGTCTAATTTGTAGCAGCATTTACCCTCAAGAATCTTCAGCTTTCAACCTCTCCTACTACTAGCCCAATGCTTGAATTTATAGTGCAAATGGAGGAAGTTGCAGGTCCACCATTGAAGGGATAAGTTCCTCCTTCAATGGGATAAGCGCCTCATATCATGGAGTTAGCTCCTTAGTTTATGGAATGGATGAACAAGGCGGGAGCGGACTTGCCAGCGTAATATTCCCTCTAGAAGTGTCCAGAAGTACCAAAGATGAGTTTTAAGAATGAACTCATGCCTTTTTAACTTTACAGGGGTTCGCACCATCACTCAATAGACAGAGCGTCAAGTTCGCAGGGACAATGACCAATTGGGTGGGCACGCAGGCAATGCTAGGAGAAAGTGCGAAACCAGGATTTAAGATATTTTTAAGGTCTTTCTCCCATTTTCAAGGCTTGACATGAAGAGCTAAGGCTTAAGACTTGCAAAGGAGGTATGTATGAGTGTTGATGGACTTACACAAACTGTAGAAAGTCATGGTGACATTTTTTTGTGTAACAACGCCCCGGGAGTTTTTTTTTTGGACCCTATATTAGGTTAGGCGAACCTACCTATGGTTTTCAGTCCATGGTTTTGGACACAATGGTTTTCGGTCCATGGTATTGGATGCTTCGACATGTATAAATATGTATTGTAACATTGAAAAGAATATAATGAAAAATCAAGCTGGTACTCTCAGTTTTGGGATCCAGGGGAAAATCTCTGTGTCTATGTGTTTTATGTGTGATGCTCTCACATTGTTTATTTTCTATGTTTTAGAACTCATATGCAGGTAATTTCTGTACGGGGTTAAAACCTAGATTTGGTATTAGAGTTGTTTTGGCTTCAAGAGGACACCTTTGTTGCTGAGGGATTTCGCTCAAGCCTGTGGTAGACCCTATTCAATGGGAGATCTGTGAGATCGATTCTGGTGGTGAAAGAAGATGGCAAGAAATGGAAACATAGAGATCGAGAAATTTAATAGTCAGATTTTTGAGTTGTGGAAACGCAAGATGGAGGATCTGTTGGTGGATAAAGATTAGTGGATCGCGGTAGATCTGGGTACTAAACCAACGGGAGTGTCCGATGAAGAATGGAAGAAGTTGGATCGGAAGGCA